>MCJB01048122.1:17659-51408 GCA_002018475.1 Nicotiana obtusifolia
TACAGATGTCTGAAAATGGATCTGTTGCCGATCATATAAATGAGTTCAATATGATTCTGAGTCAACTGAGTTCTGTGGAAATTAATTTCGAAGATGAAATTAAGGCGTTGATTTTGATGTCATCTCTGCCCGAGTCTTGGGATACTGTTGTTGCTGCGATTAGCAGTTCCCGTGAAAAGATGCACCAGAATCCAAAAACTAGGATTCAACCAGGTTGTCCACACTGAGGATTAGAGCATCCCCAATGTCTTCTGCAGAATTTACAGAATCACTATCATTTCCAGATTTCTGATTCTGCTTCTTCTTTGGTTTCATACAGCTTGTCCGAAATTGCCCTTTTTCTCCACAGTTCCAACAAATCACGTTGGATCTATTCGGAGATTTTCCTCGATTCTTTGATTTTGATCGGCCACGTTAATTTTGGCCCTTTGACTTGCTTCTCCCCCTTCGGTCAACGCCGAGAGCGCTGCCCGATAAATCTCCCACTTCTCGTTTGCGAATACTTTCGCTGAGAACAACATCACGGATTTCATCAAACTTCAGCTTCTCAGATAGCAATAGCAAACGGCCTACTTATAGCCTATCAACAGGTCAGTCAATATCAGTAGGGGTCCTCTTGCCTAAAAAAAGGAGTCAGCCCAACATGGACAATGATAGGCAGACCAAAGATTTACGCAGTCGTTGCGTCCTTGCTTTGCGCACCGGCATAGTAGAATTACGGGAACTGCTAATCGCAGCAACAACAGTATCCCAAGACTCGGGCAGAGATGACATCAAAATCAACGCCTTAATTTAATCTTCGAAATTAATTTCCACAGAACTCAGTTGACTCAGAATCATATTGAACTCATTTATATGATCGGCAACAGATCCATTTTCAGACATCTGTAAATTGAATAATCTACGCATCAAATATACCTTGTTCATCGCCGATGGCTTTTCATACATATTTGATAGTGCCTTCAACAGATCTGCCGTAGTCTTCTCCTTTACGATGTTGAACGCCACGTTTTTTGACAAGGACAACCGGATCAACCCCAACGCCTGGCGATCCTTCAGCTTCCACTGCTCCTCCGTCATGGATTCCGGCTTCACCCCAGTCAAGGATTCGTGAAGATCTTTCTGGTACAGATAGTCTTCGATCTGCATCTTCCAGAAACCGAAATCGGATCCATCAAACTTCTCGATTCCAATCTTCGAACTCTCCATCGTCAGTGATCGTGTTGAATCTCCTTAGCTCTAATACCAGTTGTTGGGAATAAATCCCCTATAGAAATAATATTCAGAGTAATAAAAGCGAAATAATAACGTAATACGGCGATACGATAATTAATAAGAATAAAAGAGTGACAACGACACTAAGATTTTTACGTGGAAAACCCTTTTGAATAAGGGAAAAAAACCACGGCCCGAGACGAGCAACTGATTTCACTATAGCAAGGAATTTTACACTTTGTAGATCCGAGTAAAATACTCCAAAGACCACAACAACGCTCAAAAGAAATAATAGCACTCTTTTGATATTCTCACCTCACTACAATATTGCTCACTCTCTATTTTTCCTCACAAACTTGTCTGTGAAACCTCACTCTTTTTTTCTCTCTTTTTGTTGGTGTGTAGAAATGAGAGTTGGAGCTCTCCTTTTATAGCCAAAGTCTCACTCTTTAAAGCCTACTATATTTGATAATTTGTACACACTTTTTCCTTCTTTTTCTTCAATGTCAACAAAGTTGGCTACCAACCAAAGACATTCAACAAAGTTGGCTACCAACCAAAGACATTCAACAAAGTTAGCTACCAACCAAAGATATTTTGAATGAGATGGCTTAAATCTCAGCAGAGACAAGAGAAGGCTAGATAATTTATTCACATCTACCCAAGCTTTGGTAGACAAAGTTCCCCGTACTTATACTGGTAGTAGGTAGTTGCATGTATGAGGTGGAATAGTGTAGAAGCGTGCAACTGCACACCACCGTTATTAAAATAACAAATAAGAAGACATATTTTGAGGTATTGACCTTGAGAAGAAAGAGCATGATAAGTAGATTTCTAACTTGACAGAAAACAAAATGTAAGATTATTTATGAAAAAACACTAAGTTCGGAGCTACTGGAGCATGTAGCCTTAGTGCTACGGGTTCAACCGAACCCAATATTTTTGACACGAAACATAAATATATACATGAAAGTAACAAAATTTCAACAAATATTAGATTTTGAATCCACAATTCTAAAAGTACAGTGAGTTAAGTGCTAAGAACTTCAAAAGTCAAAAGTGCTGACCTGTCGTTTTGTATGGCTGCAAGGATTGAGTTATCATATGGTGGAAGAAACTTTGAAACAATGGCAACATAAATGAACCTAATGCAAGAAATGCCCACCCTTGACATTTTGAACCATATTCATAAACAGAAGCGAATGCCATTTGATTTTCTTGTTATAATATCTGCAAATTCTCAGCCTGTAAAGTTGCTTTTTTGGGTCATTTCCAATCAAGAAAGAAGGCAAAGTTCATATCTTTAATTGGGAATCCGAAAAAAGAGGCAAATATCATATATGAAAGAACATAAAGGGAGAACTAAAGTTGCTAACTTGGTGATTTCAGCATCAAGAAGAAGGAAAAAAGCTCTCATCTTTAAAATATCACCTTATGTGAAAGAACAAGGGCAGCAATATATGCAAGGTGACAAAAGTATGGTTTATTCATGTTTAGGGGTACATTTTATGTTTGTTTATGCCTTGTTTGATTGTGTGTTCTTTTAAATTTATGCTTTGTTTATTTGTACGACTAGGTGAGCCTATTTTTATTTATGCTAGAGATCATTTTAAGGCTTATAACATCCTTATTTGGCATGATAACAACTCCGAAGGGAAAAAAAGAAAGAATACTTGACAAAAATGGCAGCTTTTGATCATTTCAGCATTAGTGAAGAAAGGACAAAAAGAAAAGAGGCTCTAAGCTCAAATTGGGATCCATAAATTCAGGAAAGTATTACATAACATATTGAAATAACTCAGCTAAAAATATATAGAATTAATATATTTCATTTGAAGGAAATGCGAAATGAGTTAGAAGAAAAATCTGTGTTATGAGTGAAACACGAATCAACATTTTGAGGGATTGGAAAAAAATACGAGAAGGGAGAAATACCAAAATCCCATACAAATCCGACTTATAGGTCGCCATCTTATTTGTTCAATACGTCACCTATAGCAAATGCGACTTATAGGTCTCCTGTGCAATTTATCGGCTATAGCAAATGCGACTTATAGGTCACTAATGTCAAATGCGACTTACAGGTGCCATATAGACAGGGGCTATGTTATTTTTTCTATACTGTCGCTTATAGCAAATGCGATTTATAGGGCGCTTACAGTATTAGAGACTTGTAGGTCGTTAATAATTAGGCTCTTCCGACAAATGCGACTTATATCAATAAATCATTTCCAAACACCGCATGGCTAATTTCTAGCCGTTAGCTTTCACTTCCTCTCTCTCTCTCTCTCTCTCTCTCTCTGGTCTATCTCTCATGTCACCTACTACCAATCTCTTCGCGGCCCTCCTCCGCCGTAACCACCACCACCTCCTCCGCCGCGGTCTATCAACACATTCACAACCGCTTTCCATCGAATACTCACTCACCCACCCAATCTACACCATATGGGCTGCGAACACTTCCCTCGGCAAAACCCTGGTCTCTGCCGGCCTTTCCACTTCTTTCCTCTCTTCCTCAAACCGCAAATTTCTCTACTTGAAGCCTGTCCAAACAGGTTTCCCATGCGACTCTGATTCCCGCTTCGTTTACAACAAATACTCCCAATTTTTCTCCTTAAATAAACCTGAATTCTCCGTCTTCGCATCGAATCACGTGCTCAGAGCATCCGTTGCGGCTTCAAATGCTGTTGTTAGGGATGAAACGGGGAGAAGTTGTGGGAATGGGGTTGTGAATTTGGGGTTTTACGAAGAGAGTAGGTTGCGAGGGACGAGTGAGAATGGTGAAATGATGGAGGGGTATTCGAGGCTAGTTTGTAAGACGATGTACGGGTGGAAAGAAGCATTATCGCCACATTTGGTGGCGGAGAGAGAAAATGCTAGAGTAGAAGATGCTGAGTTGTTGGGGATGTTGAAGGGTTGCTTAGGAATTGATGAACTGGAAAGTGGTGAAAAGGGTGAGGTTTTGTGTGTGATCGAGACCGCTGGTGGCGTTGCGAGTCCTGGACCATCTGGTTCGCTTCAATGTGACTTGTATCGGTGCGTGGTTCTTAGAGTGTTCCTTCAAAAAAAAATTTAACTTTCAATATGCCAAGAGGATTAACTGCTGAAAAATGAAGTATTTAGGTAAAAATTTGATTTTGTAATTGAAATATATTTGGAAGGATACATCCAAAATCTTAGTTTTTACTAGTAAAAAAGTACTCCAATACAAAGCATACACGTATTAGTCCTCATCTTGAAAAATAAATACAATACATTTGGTCAAGCTTCAACATGGTGGAAGTGTAATGAACTTAATGATTAGAGTGATTGGCTTGGTGGAAGTGTTATGAGCTTGATGCTAAGAGTGCTGTAATATCAAGCCTACTTGACGATGTTATAGTTGCTTGTACATATGTAAGTAAAAACAGAAATATCAAGCCTCCTTGATAGTGTTATAGTTGCTTGTACGTGTGTAAGCAAAAGTACAAACGTAGAATCTAGTCATTACCTAGGTTAAAAGCCCAGCTTACATTCCTAACAGTGATTAGCACTATTCCTTTAAGGGATGTTCTTGGTGACCAAGTCAGAGAGATGCCTTTTGAAAATAGGCAACCTTTGCAGCAAGTGTGCTATGTCAGTATTGACCCCTCTGACTACTTTTTGATGAATTGAGTTGGCAAAGGGGATTCCTTGACAGGAAAAATTACAGAGGAGGCAATGTGACTGTCAAGACTTCTAGCATAATATAATGTCTTCTAGCTATCTTCTCTTGTTTTGAAACCCTAAAGTAGCAATCCATGGTTACAGACCCGCTACTTCTCCTTTCAAGAAGGGATCATTGGAAAACTCAAGACAAACAGTAGAAATTTGCTTAGCTGTTGGATACATGCAACTCACACTGTTCATTGTTCAAAACTAAGATGAATAAGAATTGCAGAGGTGGATTCTCAACCTTATAACGGCGCAAGGAAGATCTTCCTTTATTGGTTATCAAATCATCTCTAATTGAATACTTGCTTGGGAAAGTCGTAGAGAATTAGATGTGTTTCAAATAAAACAATATTAGTATCTTTTACTCTTGTAGGCAAATACTTTAGAGACTACAATATTTAAGTTTCAAATGTAACAGCTTCTTCTTTTTTTGTTACTAGATTCTCATTTTACTTGTTATGACTCAGCAGCCAATTTCCTTTATATCTAATTTACTTTCTGCTTTTGCAGACCTTTCCGCTTCCCAGCTATTCTTGTGGGCGATGGAAAGCTAGGGGGTATTTCAGGAACTATTTCAGCCTATGAAAGTTTGAAACTTCGAGGTTATGATGTTGCTGCTGTAGTATTTGAAGACCATGGCCTAGTTAATGAGGGTCCTTTATCATCTTACCTGCGGAGAAGGTGAATCTAAAGCTGTTTTCTATTGGCTTAAATGTGTCTTTTATATTTTAGTAGAAGATATAGGTGGTTTAACACCATAAAATAGGCACTGTTACTTTTACATTCTAATGCTTCAGTTTAGACTCTACTGTATACATGGGTATACCATCCAATCTTGTTCCGTGTTTTCACTGTGAATCAAAAGGAGCAGAAAGCTTATTTCCTTGGCTGACAGGGTCCCCGTGCTTGTGCTTCCACCTATACCAAAGGAGATGTCAAATAACCTAATGGAGTGGTTTCAAGAAGCACTGTCTACTTTTCAATCTCTTCAAGAAATAATGCAGTCAGCTTTTCTGGAGAGAGCATCTAGATTACGCAACATGCCAAGGAAGGCACATGATATTTTCTGGTGGCCCTTTACTCAACACAAACTTGTACCAGAAGAAAATGTGACGGTTATAGATTCACGATGTGGAGAAAACTTTGCTGTGCACAAGGTTGTGAATGTTACTTCATGTTATGAAAATGGTTTTGTTTCTTGTCATCTAGCGTTTAGTTCATTTCTATTGTACTTTTAAAAACTCATGCTCCACAGTCGAGACTAAACAAAGTGTGTGCTAAAGCTCTTTGACTGATGCATATCTACATATTAGTGATAGTGTTCTTGCTGGTACATATTAGTTATAGTGTTCTTGCTGATATTGTTCTAGTTTTCCTCTTCACTCTTCTCTATGATGTCATAACTGAGTCCATCTATTTGCTATTTCTACCGGGAGAGGAAAAAATATTTACTATTCCTTTCCTATGCTGTGTGTTATCCTTCCATTTACACGCTGGTTAATTTAATGCTTTTACTGTAGGTTAATAAAGTTGATTTAATCACCCAACAATTTGATGCTTGTGCAAGTTGGTGGACGCAGGGACCTGATGCTACTTTACAGGTCAGTCTGTAGATTTGTCCTTATTAGTTGCAATTTAGCCTACCTCAATGATTGTTTTAGAGCAAATCTTTGTAACCATTCTGTGGAATGTGCATGTTTGTGTTCGAATAGTGAACAAGGAGAATGAAGATATTTATGATTGGACCCTACAATTTATGGGAACAATGTTCTAGGAGAGTAGGATGTAACACCTTGTGATTTAACGCAATTGTTATTTGAATGCCTTAAACCTTGGTGCACTTAAGTAGTCCAATTCATTTTTGTGCGAGTGAATTTTTTTCTTTCAAATGTACGATTATAGCTGCAATGTCTGATTTTTCTTTTACCTTTTCTTTTTAATTAGAAAATCCACTATGTTATCACCTTGTTTGGAAAATATTAGTTCATATTACATTTATATAACATTTCTAATCTATGTGGAGTAAGGAGTCTTTCCAAGTAAGAGGGGTTTAAGCTTTATCAGCTAAGGCAATGAAGAAGACAGTAAACCAGCTAGCTTGAAGATCTTAGCCCTTTCTGATCTTCTCCCTCATAAAGATCCGCTCAGGAATAGTATTAATAATACTTATCTTGTTTGTGATGGAGGTAGATGTGGGATTGTCAACATTTTTAACTTAACAATAAGAGAATGCGACAAATTCGACAATTAGGTAGATCAAACTTCCATCATGGTGTTTCAGATTGATCTGAAATTTTTGAGTTCATATTTTAATCATAGCAGCAATTCCTTATACAAAGGAGTCCTTTTGGATGATTTTGGGTCATATGTGGCTAATTAAGAATGTCAGATGGGGCTTACTGTAACTCGATTTTGCACTGTTTGTCTTTAGATGGTTTCAGATTGAGCTTGCAAGAGATGTGGGTTATGCTACTGCTAGATATGGGCATGTAATGTTTCCTGAAAATGTTTATGAACCGGCTCTGGAATGTGCTGAACTTTTGCTTGAAGGCGTGGGAAAAGGTTTTTCTTTCAAACCCTGTCCATGCATGCATTTTCATTTCTTAGGGAAATCTGCGAACTGGGGCTTAATCAATGTCCTTATCTTTGAAACTATGTATTCTCCATGAGATAGCATATAGGAGAGGAATTTTCTCTTATATTTCATTTAAGTTTTTTGTAGTTTCCGTTGATTACAGTACTTTGAGGGACCATGTTGCAAATTTATGCAGCAACTTTGTCATGTGGTAATTTATTGACGTCTTTATCAATGTATAATTTGCTTTATCCTACATCTTTGGCAAGAACTCGGAAGCTGCTAAACACCACTTGTCAGGTTTAAGGAATGCATTGATCTAACTTTTCTGCTTATATCATTTTTTTCTTACTGAGAATTCAGAGAAGTGGTTGAGCTGTTATAGGCCCAAACATTCTGTTAGTTCACTTGATCGCTGGATCAGATAAACCTACTAATTAGGACAATTGACAGCTCTCTTCTTTATATAAAGGTTAATTTCTGCACGTGACTTTTGTACCAAACACTAGCAGAACAGAAAATCAGGATCTCCTCCTCAAACTCAAAGAGAAAGTTGAAGCTCAAGAGTAGAATTAGTTGTTCTTCGCTTGTGTTATCTGCATAATTATAATCAACACTTTCTGGCAGTGCTTTTTCTGGCTGTCTTTCAAATTTTTGCTGACTTTTACATTAGTTCCCTGCCTAGTTTGCCTGTCATTTTTTATCTATGTTCCTGTTTTGTGGTTCCGATGCTTAAGTTTACAGTTGACATCAATGCAACACATCTTAGTGCGGCCTAAACATAGAGCAAATGGTCTTTGAAGATTTTGTCAACAATTCCTGTATGCTTGTTCATTAACCATGAAAAACTAAATCTACATGATGTGCATACGAGGATATTGAATTCCTTTTCTTTTGTTTCTTTCCAATTGTCCAGATTGGTATTTCTTAGATTTTTTGCGGTCCAAAGTTTTAGTTAGACTGTGTCCAAATCTTACGAGATGGTATTGCAGGAAGTGTTGTGTGACATTTGACTGTGTTTCATATTTGGTAGTTATGTAGTATGCCTTAATTATATTAAAATACTTCCAGATTGCACTAAGATTAGTTTTGAACAACTTTGTTTTGGTAGGGTGGGCTTCGAGAGTGTACTTTTCAGATAATGGCTCTACTGCAATTGAAATTGCTCTTAAAATGGCACTACGGAAGTTCTTGTTTGATCACAGAATTATCTCTGATGATTTGGTGGCTGAGACTGCTGAAAGTCGTGTTGATCTGAAGGTTGGTCTACTTAATGTCCTCCAAGTAGTAGTGCTTTGTTTTACCTGTTGACTTGATAATGTTGATTATTAAGTTATCAATAAATGAAAGTTTCCTCCTTTTTACAAATTTGGTTACAACAATAAGTAATATCAACCATATGCACTGGAAAATGCTAGTTATGTATGGAGCTTTCTGTCATGAACCAGGTTTTAGCCCTCAGAGGATCTTACCATGGCGACACTTTGGGTGCTATGGAAGCACAGGCACCGTCACCTTATACTGGATTTTACCAGCAACCATGGTATGGCGTTATCTTTGTGAAAGCATTTAATTATTTCTTTCATGGTGAATTTTCATCGATGTAAAAGCATTTTGTTATTCTTTTGGGAGGTCGAATTTTCATTGCCATTAGATATCATTGGCCCATAACTAAACAGGATAGCTTAATAATTTTTTGTGGGGGACAATCTTTCTGCATGATAATCAAGGCTCTAGAAAATGGGAGCTCTTTTCTTTTGGGCTTCTTTTTCATTTAAATAAATCATGCATTTATTGATGGTACTTATATCTTGTCTTTAATTGTCGTTATATCAGTTTTTATTTGATGAAGTAATAGATGATCTTGCTATAATCTCGTTTTTATGTTGTGTCTCACACACAAGTATGATTCTTTATGAAGAGCAAATTGATCATCTGTACACAAGTGTTTTCCACCCCTACAAAGCTCTTTTTTTTGTCTTTCTGTATAGCCCAGATGAGCGCAAGAGAGCCACTTCCAAGCCCTGTCTTGCCTCGCCTCATTTCCTTTAAAATGCCCCAATAAGAAACATACTTTTGTCTGGATGGCATCACCTAGTTGACTGTAAAAGGATTCCATACTATGCTCCAGAGGTGATACACTTCCTGCCCATGAAGCAAGAGATGGTTCACGTCAATGTGTTTTCATCAGCTTATATTTTTTTTTGATAAGCCGAATGTTATATGCTATATTTTGTAGATATGGAGACAAAGTTCCACTGAATTCTGAATAGCTCTTGTTACATGCAGCTCTCTAACTCTAATCATCATAAATCTACTGAATAATGATTTGGTATTTCACTATTTCTTGACCTTAAAAGATGTTCATAGTACTGTCTACATGTCTGACATGATCCCCGAAGTCATTTGTTGCTCATGATAAAGTGCCAAAACCTAGAGCTATGGGAAGTTCATGATTATCATCCTGATTCTTGTGAGTATTTGGATACTTCTGTGAGATTAGTATATGAAATTAAAAGAAAACTTGTACATTGTACTCTCTCCAGGTGCTTATAGTTGCGAAAGAAACACTTTATGCCTAAGTTGTCAGACTGTGAATCTTCTTGAGTTCTACTCTGTGCAAGGAAACTTCAGTGATTTATTCTTTTTCGAACTCAAAACACTCCATGTCAAGATTGTGTATGTCTTGCCAATTAGGGTGAACACCATTTTTTACCAGTTTTTCCTCCCTAGGTAAAATCTGAAGTATTGAACATATTGCAAAATTGCAGGTATAAGGGAAGAGGTCATTTTTTAGACCCGCCAACAGTTGCCATGTGTGATGGTGTCTGGAAACTTAGCCTTCCTCAGGAGATTGAAACTCAAAAACCCAATATTGAAGATCTGAGTAAGTGAAGCATAACTTGTGATGATATTTTTATTCCAATTTCATTTCTTCAAGTATTGGTTTCTTCATCAGCTTTCAGTTTGCGTGCGAACATATTCAAGGAAAGTCGTGACAATTCAAATCTTTCTGAGATATATTGTTCGTATATACGGCGAGCATTGCAGCTAATTATGGACTCAAGTGGATCTACTCAGACTGGGGCATTGATTATAGAACCAGGCAAGACTTTATCCATAAGCACTAGTTTCTTTTTGGTCCTCTTTTCCCCCCCATTTTTCTTTCCTTCTTGCTCATGGTTCATGCATACGTAATTCTAGATGCATTTGCTTTTTTCTACTTTGCCAAGAGGTGGCAAGAGCTCAATGACCTTAGCCCAAACCTACTTAAACAACCTAAAGGCTTGGCCCTGTCTGAAAGTAGACCTTGTAGAAAAGCGGATAGGAAAGGTAGCCTATAGACTAGCTCCCCAAAAACTCATATGACCCCAAGATAGTACATATCCTATAAAGTCTGTCACAATCAGTAATAGGAAGATTACAACTTGCAGACACCGAACAAATTCTCTAGGACTGCTATAACTGGCGGATCTTTCTCTTCCATACTCTGTATTGTGTATGATTTGCTTTTCCCGCCTCACGTATTAGTTGATGAGCCAGTTGGAGACCAAACAGAATGAGGAATGTTATAACCCCCTGGAAGTGAGGGAGTTATTATGAGGCGACAAAATTTTCTAATTCGTGGAATTCTGTGTTATTATGAAATATATCATAAATAATATATTAGGCGGACTCTTCAAAATCCTGGTCACACCCGTGTCGACACGGCATAGGTGTGGGATCCGTACCGGATTTGGTCAACTTACCTTGGGTACTTTGACAATATTCTATGACGTTATAATTAAGTATGAAAATGCTTTTCTATTACGGGAGATATCTTGTGAATAAAATATTGGTGTTTATAAAGAATAAAGTTGTATGAGTTGTAGTTTAATCACTTTAACTAATCGAAATATATATTTTATATGTCGTAATATACATTTATTGGTTGTATCTCAGCACCCGTATCCTCACTTGGATCCATAACCTCGAATCCTAAAATTATGTGATGGAGTATCCGACCTCTAGATCCGCACCCGGATCGGATACCACCCGAGGTCGAACAACATAGGTGTATGATGTTCTTAATGACTTTCTTGAATGTCAAAAAATGACATAATTATTGAGTTTATTCCACACTATTCATAATGATTCTTTTACTTTCTATGATGATTCCTTTTACTTGCAATTATTTGCAGTGATACAAGGAGCTGGAGGAATGGAAATGGTCGATCCACTGTTTCAGAGAGTACTTGTTAAAGAATGCAGAAGTCAAAGGATTCCTGTTATTTTCGATGAGGTTTTTACGGGATTCTGGCGTCTGGGAGCTGAGGTTTGTTTGCTAAATCACTTTGCGGTTCTTACCAGATTACTTGACATATCATTTCTCTGGTTGAGGAATTTCAATCTGTATCTTTTGCTTTTTCAGTCTGCCACGGAGTTTATCTGCTGTAAGCCAGATATAGCCTGCTATGCCAAGTTGATGACTGGTGGCATTGTGCCCTTGGCTGTCACTTTAGCATCAGAAGCTGTATTTGAAGCATTTGTTGGAGATTCAAAGGTATATCCATCAGTTTTTACTATCTGTATGTCAAGTATTCTTTTTGTTCTAATAGGCTTGTCAAATATTTGCTTTTCATGAGCAAAAACCATCAGTGGTTAAGCCCAATTCAAGTTCTCAAATATAACTAATATCATATGATTAGTGGTGTAACCTCATTCCTTTGCTTCAGCTCCAGGCTCTCTTGCATGGTCACTCTTACACTGCACATGCAGTTGGCTGTACTGCTGCTGTAAAGTCAATCAAATGGTTTAAGGACTCCAAAACAAATCCTAATTTGATATCTGAAGCCGTGCTGCTCAGGGAGGTATGTGAAAATGCAGTGAGTGATAAATATTTTTGTACTTTAGTCACTGGGATTATGCACATTATTGATAGAACGATAATTGATTATTCATCCACTTGCTGTTCCCTAAAACAGGTTCACTTATGAAAATTTCCTATTGACAGTTTTCAGTTTTCAGTTTTCTTCTCTCCTAGGCTGTTTTGAGGGAAACATGTAAATATCCTTGTTTCTGTCTATTCAGCACAATATCCTTAGATAAACAAAAACCTCTTTGCACAAATAATTGGAGCCACGACAGGCGATTATTGGATAATATCATCCATTGCTGGCATAATATCATCCATCGCTGGCATTATTGGAGATAACCAAAAAAGCTGGGAAAGCATACTAGTCCAGAATATTAGTAGCATACTCTATAGCACCGAGTGCGACTTTGATTGACTTTAAAAATCACCATATAGGTTTCACCATGTTACACGGATCCTTCATATGCCTTGACGTACCTATATCATCTGGGTTTGATAAGGTGTGGGTACTCCGTGCAGATGCTTCATAAAAACACACAAATATTTAGCAAAAGACCTGATGTACCCATACTGGATACTTCCACACAAGCATACCAGAAAGTATCCAGTCATCACATTCATCCAAATTCCTGCTATTATCCACCCACTAAATTTGAACAAAAGAAGAGGAAAGATAGTGCAGTGGCACTAGGTGACCTTGTAAAAAATTTGTAAGGGCCCTATTATAAAGGATGAATTCCCAGCATCTTGCTTTTGATCATGTTGCTTGTTCTCCTTCTCTCCTTTTCATCATTTCTTGGGTGCTTGCAGCTGTGGGATTCAGACTTGGTGAGACAGATTTCCTTACTTCCAGCAGTGCATAGAGTGGTTGTGTTGGGGACTCTATGTGCATTGGAACTTCGAGCAGAAGGCTCTAACTCGGGGTATGCGGTCTATGCTGTTTCTCGTAAATTAATAGTTTTGACTTCTGTATTAGTTCTCATTGACAATGCACTGAATGTTTACACATGTAAAATCTTAATGCTTGCCTTAAATACCATATTAAAGGAGTGCAACTTATGAAAGCTGTACTAACACTGAGCTAATTTTCATTTTTCGTGAGCTCAATTATAATATCCTTGTATCGTCTTTTTGCATCGACTTATGCTAGGCAATGAAACTTTTGCTTCATCAAAAATATAAAAAGAGCTCACTTAAGAATCATATTTATGCTTATTTTATGAATTCAACCAGGTATAGGACTGCTTTTTGACATGTGTAATTCATTGGAAAATAGCCGGCAAAACTTACATGTGGGACTTATTTTCCTTTTAACCCTGAAGTACCCAAAGGATTAAGTCCCCAATTTGGATACTTCTGAAGCTCATTTGTCTCAAAACATGCAGGTATGCTTCTCTATATGCGAGATCTCTCATTCAGAAGCTCCGTGAAGATGGCATCTATATGAGGCCTCTTGGCAATGTCATTTATCTCATGTGCGGGCCTTGCACATCTCCTGAGAGTTGCAGCAACTTACTAAACAAGGTGTATAGAAGACTTGAGGAGCTCTAAACCAGTGAATCTACGTCAAGACTAGATGGTAATCCTTCAGTCTGCTTCTTGCCTTCTAGGTCCTGTAGCTTAGAGCTCAGGATTACAAATTGTCACACTCCTTTTCTTCTTGTTCTTAGACTTTTTTCATAAGCTAGAGTGAAACATATCAATAAAAAAATAAAAGCTGGATCCATTCTGGCGCAATCTTTCTATCAACTCCTAAAAATAGAAAACGTCACAGGGAAGACTACCTTAGCCATATCAAGGTGATTTAATCGCTAAAGGTGGATTTTCTATATTGAGATATCCAGCATAACTACCACTTGTTGATTATTTTGTTTCACCTAGACCTAGAGTTTTGACTTCTTATTGTCAGTAGAAATCTGAGTGTTTGATTGGACATCCTCCTTTTATAATAAAGTATTAGGGCTCTACATTTTTAAATATAAAGTGAAATTTGCAGAGAAGCCAATCTAAGAAAATTCCTCTTCTAGCAAAGGGGCATCTCACCAAACATATTAATCGGAGTAGGATTGATAGGAAGTGGAGGGAATTCACCAAGTCTTTGAATATATCCATCCATTCCGAAACCACTCAAAACCCCATTTTTGATGAATTTTCAACGCCTCGAAGGGAACTTGTTTTTGTAGTATCATTTTTTGTTCATATGAACCGCATTGGTGTTAGGATTTGATTCAGGATTTTCAGTATTTAGTTGAAGGGGAGCCTTGGCGTAACTAGTAAAGTTGCTGCCATGGAGGTTACGGGTTCAAGCCGTGGAAACAGCCTCTTGCAGAAATGTAGGGTAAAGCTGCGTACAATAGACCCTTGTTGGTTCGGCCTTTCCCAAGACCCCACGCATAGCTGGAGCTTAGTGCACCAAGCTGCCTTTTTTTCCCCAGTATTTAGTTGTCACTTATCTGCCATTTGTGGCCTTTGCATTCAAGGTCTATCTGCCTTTCCTCCCTTCCTTACTGTTCCATCTATATTGTCTCCTGATACAACAAAACACAGAAACCATATTGTTTTTGAAGCAGGACATCTTATTAGCTGCTTCAGTAGTTATATTCTCAAGAAACTTTTTGACCTGAAATTTTGTAGATCAGAGAAGAGGCATTCAAATGTACTATTTCACATATCACCCTACTTCTGTGCGGAAGGAGATCACGCCACTATTGGACACTGCAGGTTAAAATCAAAACTTGTATTATTATTTTCTTTCTTTTTTAACTTTAAATTACTTCCGATTTTGTAATTTGTGATTAACATATTTTGGCTTTGTGATAGGCTTTTGGCAAACACTGTGAAGTTCAATGTGTTGAAGGTGATTCCATCTGCTTCTGCTAGTGGAGAAAAGAAGCATTTTACAAGACTAGAGCTTAGTATCTGTAGTTTTGTAGTTGTATTCAGAGATTAGAATTATGATGAGACTATACTTAACACTAACCAACTCTGAATTGTAAGGGTTTCTTCATTTCCAACATCGCATATTGATTAACTTCAATTATGCAACAAAACTAAAAACTTGAGCAATATGTAAAGGAAAAAAAACAATCATCTACAGATTTCTGTCGAGGGACACTGTTTACCCTTAGCTACGGATAACAATTAAATTTGTACGTGGTTTTAAGGATACGTGACTTGATTTGATACAACTAAAAAACGAACGAAAATAGAGACTAAATTCAATAAATAAGAAAGAAAGCAAACCATTAATATTGAATAGTTCTCCTGTGGTGGAATCATCCAAGATGAACAAATATAAAGCTAAATTGATAAAAGGAACAGTTAGAGCAGGTTAAGCTTTGTATATTGATCGTGTATTGTGTTGTTGCATTTAAAGTAGTGTTGCCTGTTTATATAAGGAGGGAAAAGAATCCTATACAAGGTAAAAAACATATTTACAAGGTAAGATATCCTTAGAATTAATGGCTTCAACGTCTTTACTGATTTCAGCCGTGATTCCCGCTGAGATACTTGCGTATCACGGGATTTCTGATCCTTCAGTTACGCAAATCTGATAATTTTACCCTAGGGTGTTTTACCCTAATCGGCCTCAACTGTCTCATCTCGAGCGCCTTGGCTTCGAACTTCGTTCGATGGGATCCGGTCCTGGACTTCTCCTCTCGATGTCCCGATCTCGACTTATCGACTAGTGACTTCGATCGACGCTGGTCGTCAAATCCCAAAACCGATATCTCCGATGCAAGCGACCGAATTCGACCCCATACAGACACCAAGCTCAAATTTTTAAAAAAAAATTACGACATGGAAGAAAATAATATCGCCATATTTCATGCTTCCATATATTATAACTCAGAGATATTACACTACTAATAGCTTTATATGTAGTTAACACGAATATACAGAAACCACCACAATATCCCTCAAAGAAACAGACTAAGAAACACCTCTAAGATGCAGAAACCCTCCTAAACTACTCTATTTTAACATGCTATAGTTTCTACAGAAGTAAACTACCTAGCTACTACATAAGACATGATATACATAGTACCCCTCGTCTCAACATATCACATGAATCATGATAAGTTTCAAACAGTCCCAGGTAAAAATGCTCGTCCTGGTTCTCTCGTAGCTAAAGGTCCATGGCACCCAAGAAGCTGCAAGACAACAACAAGTACGAAATAAGCTATATCAACCATCCTGACCATGTTAAAATACCAGATAGAATATGATGATAACACAGCTAGCTAGTCGTAGATGTACATAATAATTCTATGTCGTAACGACAGAATTATTTCATGTTAATCAAGTTTTTAGGAAATCAGACATGCCTAAAGCTAAAAGACCCAAGGACATATATAATAACCATCGGTGAGACACAAATATGATCACAGAGAAGGTACAAACATAAATAATGTAGCTAACTTGAGATGCTGGTTTAAAAGTTCTGTATACGGATAAGAGAAACTGAACGTCGAACCTTAGCATTGACGCCATCCGGCACGATCCTGTTCTCGGCTTTCAGTTTCAGGTAATCAGTACGCTTGAAAGGTGTGAACCCCCTGAAATCCAAGAGAATGTGTGTTAATATAAGCACCATATCAATAAGAATACATACTAAAAAGGCGAAGAGTGCCTAGATTTTTCATGATTCTGTATCTTCGCGGAGTCCCTAATGCAAAGCTGCTACTTGCACAAATACGATAATAATCTACACAGACTACACTTTAGCAGTTGTGGCTAAACAACTCAGAAAGCATGAAATATAGCTACTAAGATTAAAGACAGCCCGGTGCACTAAGCTCTCGTTATGCATGGGGTCCAGGGAAGGGCCGGACCACAAGGGTCTATTGTATAGAGCCTTACCCTGTATTTCTGCAAAAGAATGATTAGAAGCTAAATGCCACTAGTTGTTCTACGAGTAACCATAGTCGTTCCACGAGTACATCACGAGGAACACAGCTTAAACGAAGTTGAAATGCTATATATAGATAGTATGAAGTCAATACTAAAACAGCCAATCGAATAAGCAAAACTACCAAAAAGCTAACAATTGTTTATGAAACATATAAGTGAGAGCCTGCTCAATTAGACAACCATAGGCAACATTATAAGAAAGATCAGAAACATATAAAGCAATACCATTTACTGCTAACAATAATTTTCTGCCGACCAGGAAACTTGAACTTTGCACGACGCAAAGCTTCTTCAGCGTGATGCCTGTTTGAATCCCTGCACCTAACAGAAAGCAGAACCTGGCCAATAGAAATGCGCGCACAAGTCCCATGAGGCTTTCCAAATGCTCCCCTCATACCCGTCTGGAGCCTATCGGCTCCAGCACAGGACAGCATTTTGTTTATGCGCAGAACATGGAAAGGATGAGCTCTGACCCTAAGGTGAAAAGCATCCTTTCCTGCATTCTTTGACATGTACTTATTGCACGCTATACGCGCAGCTTCCAATGCCTCACTAGACACATTTTCTTTCTCCCAACTAACCAAATGAACACAGCACGAAAACTCATCGACCCCCTTTTTCTTCATACCAACGTCGAAAATCCTGATTTTAGGATCAGGCACACCACGACAATACCGCGATTTTGGATAGGGCTTTCCCTTTATTTGACGATAACACCTAGCAGGTCCTACAACCAAAAAAACAAAATTGAGTGACCGTACAAGCACCATTATACAACCTATCAAAATATTTAAATTTCACCTTGCCACAGGCAAATTATTTGGTTCAACCTAAATTTTAAAGTGAACTAATCCCATTTTCGTCAAGTTAAAGGTCAAAAATGCACGTTTATAGCAAAAAGTATATTGCTAGCATTTATTCTCTTATCAATCTCTCCGGCTTCTAATCCATAAAAAGTAAATAATTACGTAATAAAAACATTCTTGGTTAGAGTTATGCAGAATATCCCAGAGACAAAACCAAGAAGAAAAGCAAAACTTGATAGCAAAGTTAAAAGTAAGAGCACAGCAAAAACCAAAAGCAATTTTTTTTTTTAAAGTTCATCCTTTTTTTCCATAGGAAAAACTTTCAATAGAATTTCCATGTATTCTTTTCCAACTTTACAAATCCAAACTTGACTAGTAGATAACAGCATAAAAGAAAAGAAAAATATGTAAGTCGTATTTGATATTGCTATATGTAAGTAGTATTTAAAGATTGTGAATTATATGTCGTATTTAGTGATTGTGATTATAAGAAGCATGTATAGATTACGATTTATAAGTCGCATATGGATTTCGATTTATGCATCCATGGAATTTATAAGCGACGAGATACCTAATAAATAGGAAGTGATGCACTACTCAATAGATAAACATTCTTGAATACAGCAGTGAGACAAAAAAAAAAAAAAAAAAAAAAATTAAAACCAAAGCTCCTCCTCTTTTAACCCAAGAAAATGCAAATTCCCCACCCAAAAAAAATATTCAGAAGAGTTCCTATGTTAATATCCTTCTCCATCTTCAAAAATCCAATCTTGACAACTACATAATACTAGCATAAAAAGAAATAGAAAAAAAGATACTACAAAAGTGATAAATGTACCTTGGGCCTAACTCAAGAGATGAGGATTTACCAAGATCATATAAGGAGACCAAAAATCTCAAATCTCACCGATGTGGGACAACTCAACACACCCCTTACATCCAGGCCTGCACTCTTGAGCGCGGACAACATAAATGGGGGCCCAACATCAATAACAATAATTGTGATGGGCCTGACTCTGATACTATGATAAATGTACCTTGGGCCTAATGTGGACTCAACAAAAAGTTCCTAATCCAGTTTTAGTACAAGAAAATAATATGTTTCAGATGTACATATATAACGTAGACATTAATGAACTGAAAAGAAGCTAGAAAACTTTACTTCTTCCCATGGCAGAGTATTGTTACTTTTGTTCTTTCCTCAATTTCCAGCAACAAGCTAAAGTTCATATGTAAAAAACAAAACAAACTAAAATGGTTGAATATATCCCATATTTATAATTATTTGTTCCACCGCCTTTTTTAATATTTTGGTTGTCTTTATCAGTTTTTGTGTAGAACCTTACAAGATAAAAGATAAATACTAGTACTAGAACTAGTTATGAACGTAAAGAATAGGGCGGGAACTTGACAAGTGTTTATTTTTTGCACCAAAAGAGAACAAAAAAGAAAAAAGTGCAAACAAGAATATTGAGACACTGAGTGTGTGGCCTAAAATGAAATGGTTTGAGAACCATGAGTCTCGGCCGGTTCAAAATTCAAATCTTAACAGAAGTAAAAATAACGTAAAAATACTTGGTAATTTTTATTTATTTGTTTAAGTTTTAATAAATTTTTTGGGTTTTAACTTTTAAAATTTTTAACATTGTATTCATTTTATTTTTAAAGTTATAGGTGTGAAACTACTATTTATTGTAATTTTATTAAATTTTTATATATAAATTTATGTTTCGCGTTAAAAATATTGGATTCAGTTAAATTTGATATTAATATGTTGCATCGCCTCTGGGTACTTGTAAAGGTCACTGCAAGAAATCTGACTTTTAGCGGCAACTTTGGTCGCTAAAAATTCCACGAAAGTCGCCACTAAAAATGTATAGTAGCGACAATTGAGTTGCTACATGCACAATCGTTACTCAATGTTTTTTGCGACAACTATCGAAAGTCACTACAAAATCTAAATATTAGTGACGACTTTCGTCGCCACAAATAGTAAATAAAAATGCTAAAATAAGGTTTCACAAAACTTATTTTTGGGCAAGTCGCACTAATGAATATTTTTCAGTGGCATCCATTATCGCTACAAATAGTAAATAAAAACGCTACAAAAAAGTTTCACAAAACTTATTTTTGGATAGGCCGCCACTAATGAATAGTTTTCACTGGCGACCATTATCGCTACAAATACTATTGTAACTTCAGCAGCAGCTCTACTCGCCACAAATACATGAGCTTTAGCTATGATTTTAGTTGCCACAAATTCTATTTGTTATTGACAAAGTTTAATCGCCACTAAAACAGATTTTTCTCAATGGCCAGTATACTAATACATTCCCACTGTTAACCTAATTTTCATAAATTAGTTACATCTATAATTTCCTCTAACCCATTAACATGCTAATAGATAAGTAAAAAACAAACAATCAATTATCAACTAGAATTGTATGAACTTTTTATTGCTAAAAGGTCTAGTTTTTCATTTCACCAGGCCCATGAAATGATTTGACTTTCATAATTCAATAAGATTGGGGATATTAAAAGAAAGGGAGTCTCACTAATTCTTTTATTGTGGATATGAATATGTAATTCGCCTCCGAAGATTAATGACGAAAGGTTGGTTTGTTTATCCGCAATTGAAAAAATCAATATCGATTGGATCCGTTGATATGCATTTTTTCTTTCATCTGCTTAAACGATTGCCGTGAGTAAACTTATAGGAATAATTGGATTTTACTTAGTTACAAGCAAGAAATAATACAGATAAGATACCCAGTACTTTACATTATATTTTTATTGTATATATACAGAATACTAAAAAACACAATATGCTTTCAAACTACTCTGTCTTCAAACGTATCCAAGTCCTTGTCCACCTTCAATGTCAGTTGATGAAGAACGTTGCCATCGACAACTAAAAATCACCGGTAAACAATATGTTATATATAATTTCACTATCCTTGCAAATGGTATATAAACTATGATCATTACCATATATAAGCAGATCGGTTGAAGAGGATAACGAAAAGTGTCTTATAAGGGCTTGGATACCTCTTCCTTGTAGACGCGTTTTAAAACCGTGAGGGGCGAAGGCTCCAAAGCAGACAATTTCTACAAGCGGTGGCCTGGGCTGTTACAGTTGGTATCAGAGCCGATGGTGGGGCAAACCCAGTGGCGGGGCAAACCTCAGCGAGGACCCTGAGTCCCAATGGGGGCTTGGATACCTCTCCCTTGTAGACGCGTTTTAAAACCGTGAGGGGCGAAGGCTCCAAAGCGGACAATTTCTACAAGCGGTGGCCTAGGCTGTTACACTCCTTCAAGTTTCTGTACTGAAAGAGCCAAGAAGTATGAATTATAAACAACTCAGTGAAATCCCACAAAGAAGTACGAATTATGATTTGCCAAATATTTGATAATTCAACTAAAACATTAGAATACGTATTGGGATATGCATTACGTGGATCAATACTCCGGATAACACCAGCAATTTTATTCAACAAATTAAACTTACTTCAAAATAGAATGTTTTGCAATTGAGCCTAAAATAGCTACGAATATACATCTTTTTTCTTGCTAATTATGTAGACATTTGCTATGTTGGATAAAAATAACATAATTGTTCAAAACTAAAAGGAGCATGGATGACAAAAAAAAATCTGAAACAAGTTCACAGATCATGTTAACTCTAGATTACCACACTAAGTTTGGCAAATAAATCAAGATATTTTCATTGTAACAAAAATATTATAAGAATCTAAAAAGTATGAAAAGTTAACTATCTATATCTGAACATGCATTTGTTGACTTTTGAGTATGTTCTTCCCCACTTTACTGGTGCATGCTATACTATCTACAAGTAACATGTAGGTAGATAAGCCATATAGCATTTGTTCTTTAATGGCATTCATCCAAAGCAATAAACAATTCTCACAAGAAAATAAGCAATTTAGAGACGACGCTTAGAATATGATAGGTGTTCACTTGAGAACTTAATGATAGGTGGATAATTAATGATGTAGGTAGCCTATCCTGATGCAAACATCAATAGCTGATTTCACGGCTCGAACCCCTGAACTATAGATATACCATTGTTCCAAAGCTCCCCTTCATAAATAACCACCAGCGGGACACAAAATGTACGTGAGCACAGAGAATTTACAAACATAATGAGCGTAGACGATCAAAATCTTCACAGACATAGAGAAGGAACTTCAGATGCTGCTTTATATTCGAACAAGAGATGTGAATATCAAACCTTAGCATTAACACCATCTGTTACAATCCTGTTCTTGGTTTTCTATTTTAGGTAATCAGTACGTTTGAAGGTGTGAACCCCCTGAAATGCATGAAAATGCATGAAAATCCTATGTCCGCATAGAATCCTATGTCCAAAGCTGCAAACTTGTCAAATCTTTTCAATAATCAACAGGGTAACAACTGTGGCTATATGACTAAGAAAGGTATCAAATATAGTAGTAGGATACAATAAAGGATTGTTTAACATCTATAAACTGATAGCGTAAAAGAACTTTATTGTAGTTAGGCCTTAAAAATGATAACTACAAGTAATCGTCCCTAAAAAGTGGAATTAGCAACATGAAAGAAATTAAAGGCAGAATACAAAAGCAAGTTCAAAGCAATACCATGTACTTATTGCACGCGATATATGCAGCTTCTAATGCCTCGCTAGACACATTCTCTTTCTCCCAACTAATCAAATGTACACGACATGGAAACTCGTTTAACCCACTTTTTCTTCATGCCAACATCGTAAATGCTGATCTAAGATCAGGCACACCACGACAATAACGCGATTTTGGATAGGGCTTTCCTTTTATTTGACGATAACACCTAGCAGGACCTACAACCAACAAAGCGAATTCGAGTTAGAAGCCTAAGATGATAATAGAAGCTCACATTGTCTAGCAACATTCATGACATACAGAATCCAAATTAGTACTATTATTGGCCAGTTGAAAATAGATGGAGATGCATCAAGTATTTAGGTGATATTATTTGTTTCAATGTGAAGTGAACTTCTCCCAGTATTTATCATATCAAAGGTCAAAAGTACATAGTTCTAGCTACAAATAGAGAATGTGTTGCCTTATCAAACTCTCTTGAGTTACCACCCAGCAGCACTACACTGTCAGAATTAAGTCTAAAGAAGCAAGTTGGGTGATGATCAAGGTCTTTTTACTGCTGAAATTCTGTCTCCACTTCACCTCGGCAAAGGATGATAGCAATATTGGGTCAAATCTTGTCTGCAACACTTGAAAATTAATGACAACATAAAATTCGTGAAGACAATATGCATGAAAAGCAAAAATCTTAAACAACATTACAGCATACTTTCAACCACGTTATACCATGAAAAGATTAAATGCATTCTTTAACTCCATTCACATTTTTGATGCGCTTGTTTCCACATCTTGATGGTCCTGTCAGCCTCACAAGTAATAAGCCCCGTGCCAGTTACATCATAGGAGAGGGCATAGATACCGGCGTCACTATCCAAAGATCCAGGTTGAACCATAGTTTGAGCTTGCTGTAAGCTGTGACCACTTTTCCAATCCCAAAACCACAAGCTTCCATTATCACCTCCTGTGGCCATTACTCCTTCATCATTAACCGCCGTGGCATTGATTATGGTCTTTTGTTGTGGAAGCATGTTATGCAAAAATTCTCCTTAATTTTGGAAGGTTGAATTTCTTTATGTTGTCAGCTGATGCAGAAGCAAAAGAATTATCTTCCTTAGGATGTTGAGCCATTGCTCGATCCCACTGATTTCTCAGGATGAATGAGTGTTGCCATTGTCTTACCATATCTAATGTCCCAAAACTTTATATATGGTCGAGTCATGAGAGCTTGTCAGAACCTGAGGATCCGTTGGACGTGTTAAAACAGAACAAACAGTGTTATCATGTCCAGACAATGCATGCATTTGTGTTTTGCTCCGGATATCCCAAACCCTGCAGACACAATCCCTACCACCTGTGAACAAGATGTCAGTCAGAACTAAGCAGTAAACACCACTTAGATGACCTTGAAAGGAGTGAATCACCTCATTTTTTTTCCACGTCCCAACATTTAACTTGCTTATCACCGCCAGCCGAGAACATATATGCATGTCTGTTGCTAACAGCAAGGCCTCTTATTTCCTCAACATGACCTGTTAACGTGAGCTTTAGTCTATGTTTACCTTCAAAGACAGACGTTCTAACTTCATGTCCTGCTTTGATGAAGCTCGGGGTCAATTTTCAACGAGCCTGATCTGCCTTGTATTAATCGAGCCCGATTTCGACCTTACACAATCTACCACTTGCTAAATCCCATATATTGACAGTCCGATCAACTGATCCTGTACAGAACCAATTATCACTAGGATCCAACGCAACTGATCGAACCCATCCCAAATGGCAGGTAAGAACCATGTAATTTTTCCATACTCGTTTGCTTGTTATTCTTTTCTCCATGATAGCAACAAAGAAATCTTAGAGAAGCAAGTTATTCATAAAGCCCACTTTAACTAATTAAGTACCTAATCCTAAGCAATTTAGAATTTATAATCTTAGTTTACTTCCCAGATCATGTCGTTGATTTTGCATAGAATAAAGAAATTTTGGGGTCTGCCAACCGCGTAAGCTATTAAAAATACAAGAACTTGTTTCGTTTATTATTATTATTATTATTATTATTATTATTATTATTATTATTATTATTATTATTATTATTATTATTATTATTATTATTATTTTGTTTTTGCTTCATTTTTTATTTGCCAACTGCTTGGAATAGCTACCTAATTTTCTTTTTAATAACCAGAGATACACAAAAAAGCTGTTAGTTTTTTTTTTTGTTGGTTCAAGTTGTTCTCAATGAGTTTTAATTCTTTGAATAATTCTTTCGGGCTTTTGTTTTATCGGTGTACATAAGTCAGCTTGGTTGAATTTTTTTCTCTTACAAACCAAATTAATTTGTCTGTTCTCTTTGAGTATTTTGTTTATATATATATTTGTTGGTTCTGTTAGGTTTAAACGATCCAAAAATAATAAACTTATTCAAATTGGTAGAATGCAAGTTATTTCTTTTACGAGTGAGCTTTCACTTTAATTAATTTATAATTAAAGTCTTTTAGAATTAATATATTATTGGATTTACGTGATAACTGTTCTTTGCTTAAATGCTCAAGTTGTAAGAAACAATTCTAACTTTTTTTTATTTTTGTTTTTAAGAATTTAAAAGTATTGTCTCTTACTTTCTTTAGCGTTTAAATGACTATACTTATATATTATGTATGTTTTTACCTGCTTTAGCACAATTTTATATAAAATTATTTATATTAAAATTATTTTTTAATTTTAATATAATTGGCACAAGCTATTTTGATAACCTACAATTTATGCAAGTTATACCATTTGCTTTTGATTTTGTTATTTAAAAGTCAAACAACTTTTAGCGTGATTGTTCAAATGAAAGACGATACTTTATCTATATTTATAATTAAAATTATTTTTTAATATTAATATAGTTAGCGCAAGTTATTTTTGATAGCCAACAATTTACACAAGCTATACTATCTGCTTTTATTTTGCTATTTAAAAGTCAAACAATTTTTAATGTGATTGTTCAAATGAAAGACGATGCGTTCTACTTATAATTTGACACACAATCTACTTTTATTAATAAAACACAACGAAAAAGTCAGAACCAAAGCGCATCTGCAGTATAAATATGCCCAAAATCGAAATTGCCAACCCCTCTCAACAAATTATTGAAAGGAAAATGATTAAATATATTCTTTTATTATAAAAATTTATTTAAACTTACTTACTCCTTGTTATACTATCGAGGTGTTTAAGCCCCTACCGTTATACTTTAGTTTAAAATTACCCTTAATTTTCAAAAAATGAGGAACCGTCATCGAGGGTCGCTGTCACATGTTACTTAGGTCCTTTCCTAATGTCCGGATAAATTTTAGGTGGTCCGAGTCCGGATTCCCGGGGCCACGCGAAAGGCGTGGGCTATAGCACACGAAAATATAGAAATTGAGCCGAGTTCTCGTTTTATTGCATAAAAATGCTAAAAAATGAGGAACCGTCATTGATGGTCGCTCTCACACGTTTCTTAGGTCCTTTACTAATGTCCGGATAAATTTTAAGTGATCCGGGTCAGGGACAAAAAAACCAAACCCTAATTTTAAATTACCCGATTCAATTATAACCTATGACTATTTTATACCCGACCCAATTCCCCCACTTAATATAAAAGTAAAACCCATAGCTTCACAATACGAGTTCTGAAAGCTTTTAGAAAAGATTCGATATTTTTTGACATTCTTTCAAATTGGGATTTCTTTGTTTTAGAATTTAGAGACAGTTAATATATTTAACAATCTTTTGATTGGGTTTCTTTCTTTGAACAATAAAAGTTGATATTTTCAGCAATCTTTCAATTGGAATTTCTTTGCTGTTGGCGTATGAAGGCAGGGTTGAGCACAATTCATCTGACACTATAACATCTGAGGCTGCAAATGTATTGAACCATTCGATAGTAGAAGCAAGTTCGCCGTAATCATGGAGAAACGATGCCGTTGCATGTGGTAGCGATGTTGTTAGCTTCTGCTTCAGGATTTCTCCAGCAAGCTTGTATGCGTTCACACCCCAATTCTTCTCATTGTAACCATCATAGTAATGTTAATTTGACAACACTTACTGGAATTAGTCCTCGGATTTGTGCTAGTCCGACACAAATGCCGATTTCATTATTATGTATTTTGAGTCCAGAGTTGCTACAGTTGGGTGGTACTGGGCAATTGGGGAATATAAGGAATGAGGAAGTGAAGAAGATTAGGAAGGGGAACTTTGAAAGACGAAGAAGATGGACCAGAACCTTACAATAATTTAAGGAGAAAAGGAGGTTGTGGTGGCGGAAGAGGAGTTGGAGTTGTGGCAGCATCTGGTACAAATCCTTAATTGGGTAATGGGTAAAACTTAGGCTGAAGGAGTGGGTCGATGAACGGGTGAAATTAGGGTGGGTTGTAATTGAATTGGGTATTTTAGAATTGGGTTTGGACTTTTTGTTCCTGAACCGCCACGTGTCCTTCCCTTAAAATTAAGGGTAAATTTAAACTAAAGTATAATGGTAGGGCTCAAACGCCTTGATAGTATAAGGGAGGCTAAGTTTAAACAATTGTTGATAGTAAAGGGATATATTTGGCCCTTTTCCGATTATTGAAACACTACTCTCACGCGCTTCGATGTCTCTCCTCTAACGTTCAAAGTTTAACGTTCATTAGGGTAAAGAAAGTATTTTTTTTAAAAACCCTTTTGCCTTTTCCTGCAGTTAGTTTTTACCTTTTGTTCTTTTTCTTTTGTTGCAATGAGTTGGGGTATAAAGATTTTCAACTGTACTATATTACCAACTCAAATAAGTTTTAGGATGAATAGAGTAAAGGAGGTTCTTTTCTAATTTATAATCTTATGAATTTTGTTGGGTAATTGTTATTTCATTGCTAATTTCAGAATAATGAAGTGTTTTTCTCTTTTGGTTGCAGAGTTGGTGACCTAAGATGGGTTACGAGTCTAGTGGCACATCCCGTGATGGGCGTGATGAAGGTAACATTTAATTTGTTACTGTTTTTTTGGGCCTTGTTTTTTTACTGTTAGTATGTTGGTTTTTTTTTTTTGATGAAGAAAAGTTGTAATTTTAAAGAACAGAAACCCTTTACTAAAAAATTTGTGTGAAAAGAAACCTAAAGTGGAGATCAAGCTTCTTTGAAGTAAAGCTCACAAATTAGAAAAATTAGTCAGAGGTGCGCATAGTTACCCGGTAGTAGAATTAGTCGAGGTGCGCGCAAACTGGCACTAATACCACCATCATCAAAAAAATTTGGGAAAATTAAAATATGCCAAGAAGTATGGAGATTTAGTACTACTGTGATCAAATTGCAATAAAAGTACTAGTTTCAGCATCCTGTATATAATAATGTCGACATTAATCCTGCTCTGATGAAGTTGGGATTCAAAAAACTTCTCTTCTAGTGGTGATAACTTTGTGCGCCATTGTTTGAAGAACTCGCTTTCCTAAAATACATAGCTTGACCCATGAAATGATAAGCCCTTCACATTGTATGGCTTTAAGCTGCTGTTTGATATTGAACTCGCTCCTCAACTGTTTCGCTAAGTACTTGCATTCGCCCATCAATGCTTTGGTTGATAGAAAGAGATCACCTTGTTCTTTCACGGATTCAAACCCTCATCTCCCACAGACCACTTCCTTGGTGCTTTGGATAAACATTTAATTTCTGTGTATCTAGAAGACTTATAGTTCTGTTGATGAGGGTGTGTAATAAAAAATCATATTCTCTTGTGTGTGTAAGTTATCTGAAACAAGTGGGTTTTCTAGTATAATACTTGTTGATGAGTTTTCAAGTCAAGCTATGTAGCATGGACATTTAGTGATAGGCTGTCATTGTAGCTTGGAGATTTTGTAAAATCCTTTTTGGAATTTTACTATTACGTGGACCAGCTGGTTGTATAATCTCACTGACCTCATCTCAAGAAGAACAATGTCAAAATGGTGCATCTTTGAAACAGTTACTTAGATTGTTGGAGGAGCTTCTATATGCTTTAATATTGATGTCTCATTGCAACCCTTAAGCAGAATATATGGGGTCTCAGACTTTGTTCAAATGTTTGTTCCTTGATTGTCTACCAGTAATTATGAGTTGGCTTGGCTATGAACTATGAGGAATTTTTTGTTCTCTATTATCCTGTAACTGACAGGAAAATATTCTTGTATTTGCAACAAAGAGCTTTAGATGTTGTTGTTGTTGTTGTTGTTGTTATTGCAGCATTGTTGCTGTTTTTATCATCATCATAATCTTTGCTTTTGAGAGTTCCATATACTTCTTATTTTGCATGTCCACTTCAATTGAGTGATAAGGAAAGCTTACAATCCTGTCAGCGTGTGACCTTTTCTTTCACTATCTCTCTATTTTTTATTTCATGTGGGGTGCGTGAGGGAGAGAAGGGGGCAAATTCGAAGAATACCAGCTTGATATGCTATTGCGATAATGGTTGGTTGGTCTGTCTAATTGAGGTGTTGTGTTTCGTTTGAAGACCCTAGTCATTTGCTTTGCGATATTCCTTGTAAATATATAGAATCTTATCATAGAGAGAAAAAAGAAGGTTGGTTGGTCACTCAATGCATTATGGACTGGGGCTGATGTCACGAAGTACAAAAATTGATGATATATTCAAAAGAGAATGAGGAAAGATGGGATGGTTGAATTTCTTTGCTCATCTGATGTTTTTCACTGGGTAAGAAAACTTAAGTGGCTCTTTCTGATTTGATGCTATGTCTAGATATCAAATAGGAAATTATCTGTGGGGGGTTAGTGTAAACCTTTGACCATTTTAATGACAAAAATAGGTTGGGTGCCTAAAAGTTGGAGAAAGAGAGCTGTGACCTGGTGGCTTAGAAGTTACTGCTTATCCTTCCAGAATAAATGTGGAGTGTAAAAATCATTTACCTTATGATCAAAAACAAATTTTGTGTGGAAAAAGTAAAAGAGATTGTCAGAGTCTTGTGCTTATATGTTAAATCTTTATATTCCAAGTTTCTTAGCCCAGCAGAAGGCCTCAATGTATCTCATTATTAAAAAGGTAGAGGAGAACTTCGATCTTGTGTGTTGGTGCATCCGTGATGTGTATATGTATAGATGATTGGGTGGTTTTATAGAGGAACATATTTTGGTGTAGCTTATCTACGGTAAAAGAATTTCGGTCTTTTGCTTGTATTTTAGTCTTCTGGTCTTACTTTACACCAGATTATGCTCTTTTTGAAGCCTCATTTACATCCACCAAATCCATCTCATTATATCTACCTGTTTCTGAATTGTGAGGAAGCTGACGTTTTGAGTGTGATTTAACTGACGACTATGTCTGGTTTTTGCAGATGATGAGGACGAATATGAGGAAGCTGGTGGTGGTAACCGGCTTTTGGGATTTATGTTCGGAAATGTTGACTACTCTGGTGATCTCGATGTTGATTACCTTGACGAGGTAATTTGTTCCTTTCTATTCTTTTTCCCTGTGTAATTTGACTCTCAATCAATTAGTCTGCTGTGAGATCCCAAATTAATGTGTTTGTTAGAGGTACTAAAGTGTCTCCAGACTCCAGGTACCAATTGAAATTTGAAACTGACAGGATATATTTGCTGAAATTCCAGCACAAGCAATTCATATCTATTTAGAAGGGCCATGTTTCTTTTTGGGGCACCCATAATATAGTAATATGTATAGAAAATTCGATGTGGAGAATCATTCATTTTTGTAGGTTCTCTACTTTTTGGTATATTGATTGTATAATGAAATCTTTTTTACCTTATAAAAGAAATCCAATAATCAATATTGTTGAGAATTACATATGTGCTCAAGAAGTTAAACCAAAAAAAATAAGGGAAGAAAACCAAAAGAGTCCCTTTAACCTGTGCAAAGGAATTATTAACTCCTTCCAACACACTATGTCTTTTTTTTTTCTCTTGGATAAGTACTTAGGTTTTTTCACATATGCAGCGCCAACTTGGTTAAAGCCGCAGAAAGTTGCCTAATCATCTAGGCTTTCAATCAAGTCATTACACTGACCACATTATTCATGAAAAAACACACTACACCAAAAGCTCTAGTTTTGCAAACATTATGCTCAAAAAGGAAGAGTTGAAGTTTCATCTTGGAAGCATCTTTGATTTCTCTTTAGCCAAATAGTTTAGAATATGCCCAGGGTATAATTCTCCATATGCTTCTGCTTCTTGTCTTGAGCCTCTGAATCCCAGGTTGAGGAAGTGCCATATGGCACTCCAGACAATAGCTATGGCGCAGGGATGCTCTTTTTCCTTGTCCATCTTTGTTCCATCTTTTCTATCTCTCTTTTTCCATACTCAACTTTGTAACTTGTAACCTTTATGATTAAAATATTTTTGATATTCAATTTGGGTTTCATGTTCTTTTCAGAAGCCACTAGATTTTCTCATCAACCCTTCAAGAGATTTCCTTGGTTTCCCTCTTAACAACTTAAGGCTTCAAGATGTTGCAATGTAAAACCTTCCTACTGTGCTCCTGCTTTGTCTTCATGTTTCCAACTTGATAGGGGGCATAGTTATTGCTTAGGCTCACTTGTACATATTAATTGCAGTGTATCTTTCAATAAGAACAGTTGCAACAACAGCCAGATGCCTTCTTAGCCAGTATCTTAACAATTCATCCCATGGAGGATGGTTGCCGGGTTTAGCACCAATTTATAGGATTGTCGTTCCTTCATTTTCATACGCCACAAATTTTTCTTTCAGATCTCGCATGTTGTATGATTTGAGCTTCTTCTGGTGTGTTCTTTGCTTATTAAGTGGTCAAATTCTAATGGTAATTATGTTTTTCAGGATGCGAAGGAGCATCTTGCTGCTTTAGCGGACAAGCTCGGTCCGTCTCTAACAGAAATAGATGTATGTATCAGACTCTTTTATCTCTATAATTTGGAAAGGATAAATCCAACCATTTATCTCTATGATTTATTTGGAATTATATTTCAGATCAGGTGGTATAAATATGAATGCATGTTACTCAATTTCTACCGGAGTACTTTTGTTGCTAATATTTTCTCGATGTCTTTTTCCCTTGGATGTTCAGTTGTCAGCGAAATCGCCACAAGCATCTGCAGATGTTGCTGAACAAGGTACATGTTTTCCACCACTGCAATCTCATGCAGTTTCTTATCTCTTCGGTATTTAGTTCTTTGAGACTTTCATTGGCAATTCTTTTGTCCTTTCTCTTCTTCCTATTAAAGTTCGCCGATCAGAAGTGAAAGCATACTTAATTAGACATTGTAAGCATAGGTTTTAACCTGTAAACACTATAGAAAGAGCCAGATTCCTAATCATTATGAGCGTAATCATTCCTCGGTGAAGTAGTTCTAGGAGTTTCCTTATTTGTAAGATGTTTATTCTTAATATGCATAGTTAGCCCAATGACATGTGGGCTATGGTTTGTTCCTCCCCAACTTCCAACTGTCAATATTCAGGTGCTCGAATCATTGGGAGGATCTTTACTTGTCTCATATTTGTGACATAAGCCGTGTTAAACTTTCTATAACTTCAAATCAAAGATCTCCCTCTGCTCACACTGTTTTGAGTTCACAGACAAATGTAGTGTCAAAGTATTTAACTTTTAACCTAAGGTAATTTGAACCTTACTGAGGCCACAATCTGGAAATAGCCACTTATTAAATTAATAAATTAAAAAAAGAACCTAATTATAGCCAGTATATCACGAGGATCTGCATATCCAATCTTCAAGGTATGTGATTGGAAGATGTAAAAATGCTCAAGGCCTAACTACAGTAAATTGAGAAATACTGGAAAAGATTGCGAAGTTGGGCTTCATGTTTAGGTTAGACTCTGATTTTTGAAATAGTTCCACCAAATGGAGCTCTTTTGTGAAACTAAACAGCATCCGACATTCTTTTGTTTAGCAGTCTCTTTATTTCTTGTGTGCCAGAACTTCTTATGTTTGAGCCGTTCTTGTTGTTACCATATCCGGAGCTTGGTGTGTTAAAACTCCAGTGGGCTTATAGTTCTTTATTCCGTCTCTAAACGGATATTCTTACATAAATTCACACCACATGATTTGGTTTTTCCTAGAGGTTACATTGGGTTTTTCTTATCATTCTTAAGCCATTAGATTTTATTCGACCTATCCTGTCTTTCAGAAGTCATATCTCATTACTTCTCCTCCCTCTGCTTTATTGAACTAAGCAGATTATGATGAGAAGGCAGAAGATGCTGTAGATTATGAGGACATTGATGAGCAGTATGAAGGACCTGAGATACAAACTGTTACTGAAGAGGACCTATTATTGCCGAAGAGGGATTATTTTTCATCAGAAGTAGCGTTAGCTACTTTGGAGAATCGTGCTTCTGTTTTCGATGATGAAAACTATGATGAGGATGATAATGAAGAGGAGAAGGAACAGGAGGTGGTAGAGAACACTGCTGAAGTTCCATCTACTCCTGAAAAAGGTTAGTTTAAAAGCAATGTTTTTTCTGGGGTACAGATTTTTCTTACTATTTATATTGTTAGCCAGATGTACTGATGGCTGTCTACAATCTTTAGTGTGTAACTCTATCTTTTGATAGTTTAACACTGGTTGCCACTACTCAATTTATAAAGCTGTTCTTCCTGTTAGTTTGTTATGAACCTCAGTTTTATTATGGAAAGTTGCTGTTCACCTAACTGAAATTGAAGGTAGACATAATAGCCTCAGTAGTTAAATGGTTATGGGACTTTGGAACATTCACTAACCAACAGAAACATGTGGAGCTCAAATGAAGCTGAATATCAAACTGACGAATCAGAGTTATTCTAGCAAAATATAACCCCGAGTCCCTTCTGTAAGAGGGTGGCAAAATATAAACCCAAAATTGTAGTGAAAGCTAGATTTAATCCTAAAACACTAGATAAAAGTTGATCCTGGAGATGAGTCATTGTGGTTGGTTTGTCAAACTATTGTTTTGCTTGCATCCTTCTGTGCCTAATTTCTGCTTTCCTCCTAGCAATTTTTGGCGAACTGAAATTTGTTGCAGCAGCTGTGAACAAGTCCATGAGACAAAATAGTCTATTGAGGTTGGGGTGGGGTTTGC
>MCJB01048122.1:51428-62847 GCA_002018475.1 Nicotiana obtusifolia
GAGGGGTCTTATGAGGGAGAGAGCATGTCAATAAAGAAAAGGAGGGCAGTAGATGCCTTAACACCATGACAGGGCTCTGAATGAGCAGGTGGCATGTGCAATGGGAAGAGGCAAGGAGCTGTGGGTAGTATAGACAGAATGAAATAGCAAGTTTTCCATACTTTTCTTATTCTATTTTGCTTCAGTTTGTTGTTTTTTTAATAATTTTTCTTCTGCTTTCGGTATATAAGTGCTAGATTAGCCCTCGGGGCTTTAATCTAGTGATAAGAGCCCAACACGTGATATGTGCGTGCGACCACGAGTTTGAACCATGCCGCAGAGAAAAGCTTGGTATTTAAGTGGAGAAAGTAGGAGCAGACCCATTATCCATTGAGTTTCAAACCGTGCTCCACTAGACCTCGGGAATTTCTCGGTAATCAAAAAAGAAAAAAGGTGTTAGATTATTATGTGTTTGTCAGAAAGTTAGAGTTGGAGTACTTCATAAAAAGGTTAGGTAGAATATCAGAAAATTTAAGTTCTCAAGATAGATATTGTTCCCCATTGGCTAAATATGTTGTGTTTATTGTTGCATATATGTTAATTTTTTTATGTTCGCATGTGGTATGGGAGCTACGGTTTAGGTATAGGTATAAGTAGCTTCCAACTACTGGTAGGTTGCCCTGTATCTGTTGCTCGACCTTTATTTTTGCTTCCATAAATTTTCTTCCTCTTTCAATGCTCATTCTAGCGGCATCACTTTATTTCTGGTAATATTTTCCGGTTATAGTCCTGACGACATTGCAGCTATTTGGTGAATGTTTTGGCATGCATCTCTTTTCGATTTTACGGTATCACATCTTCTTTTCGGTGACTGTTTTACTGGCATCGCTTCTTTTTGTAACCGCTCTGACGGCACCGCACATCTTCTATTCTAGGTAACAATTTTGGTTGCACCGCTCCTTTTTGGTAGTGACTGTCACGTCTACACCCACCTCTTTTCATATTATTTTGGGCATTGTTCCGGCATCAATTTCCTGGCAAGATACTGTCAAACTTTTTCAACGAGATTCCACATCACCAAAACAATTCTAGTAGGATTGTGGTTTCTTAACTTTCAGTGATTAATCCTGCAATTATGTCCAAAAATTGTCTTTGCATCTTCACTTTAGACCTATTTGTCATGTTCTTTTTGTAGGGGAATACAACAATGATGCTGAAGTGATTTTTCATGGGAAGAAGCTTCCAGAAGAAGTTCTATCCCAGGATGCTCCCGAATCTAGTGAAGATGTTCAAGAGGTCAGTCCGTTACTAGTTAATTAGAAGAACTACTTATGTTTTGTGTTCTTTTTATGATTTATAGCATTGAAGTGCATGCCATCTCTTTTTTTCTAGCTTCTTGTTCTTTCTTCTTGTGAAATAGGTCATCAAACATTTGATATCTTTGCGTCACTTTCTGTTTACGAGCAATGCTTTCAAAGGCTTCTTGAGGTTTTCCTGAAATTGCTTTTGGAATAGTTCATATTTTTGCTTGACAATAATTTCTTGTGGTACTTGCATATTGACGATGCAATTTAATGCGTTTTATAAATACCTTAAATAATTGTATTTATAGTAGCTGAAGTACTTCGGACAGACGGATTTTTTGTCAGTTAAAATCCTATAATATTTTGCTACTGCATTCAACATTTTTGTCTGATCTTGCATCTGGTAGACCACTCTTAGTAATATACAACAATTGTTGTTTTACTTTTTATGTTGCTTGTCTTTTCAGTTTATCACCCTATTGGAAATTCGACAAATATTAAAGCGCTATCTTTTTTCTTTTCTGCCTATCTGTTCCACTGGAGATCTGTGTTAATTTTGATGGAGTTCTTGGAAGTCTTTGAAATATAGTTCTCCTCTATTCTGTACTTCTACTAATGCTTGGCATAATCTAAACTAATGCTTGGCATAAGCTAACAACTGCAGATAAATTGCCCTTATGGGGACTATAATTGCTTACTTTTGTTGTCTGCTTAAGAATATTTGTTGTTTTCTGAACGGGGCTGCTTCTCTGTGCTGGTCGTCAGGAAGAACCTATTACTATGGAAGAGCCAGTTGATGATCAAAGCTCTCTGCCTCTACCTGTTCTTTGTGTAGAAGATGGGATGGCAATTCTAAAGTTCTCTGAAATTTTTGCCCTCCACGAACCTCGGAAGAAAGCAGATAAGAGGGAGCGACGATGCTCTGTTCCCAAAGGTACCTTTTGCTAATAAGAAAAATCTATTTATTCAGTTCTGTTTAGTAGTATTACGGATTAGCTTTTCTATAGCACGTTTTTGTATCAACAGACAAATACAAGGCCATGGCCACACTGGATATTGTTGAAGAAGATGAAGTTACATTACTGAGAGGTTCCTATCAAGACTTCCCTTGGTTGAGGAAGGCCCCTGCACATCAAGATAGTGCTTTAACGTTCCTGGATAATGAAACAGGAACAGTTCAAGGGATTGATGACTTGAAGCCAAAAATTGAGAAAAAGGATTCTTGTTTTAGTGCTAAACCAATGAAAGAAAATCTATCAATGGATCTTTCTGCTAATTGGAGCTCACCTATCTGTCCTGAGTTCTATCCTCTTGATCAGCAAGACTGGGAAGATAGAATTATTTGGGATAATTCTCCTCCAGTGAGTGATAATACTGCTGAAAGTTGTGAGATTTCTGGACCTGATTGTGAAGCATTGACTCATAAACAACTGGATGTGGAGGCTGAGTCTCAATGTTTTCAGTCAGAAAAAGAAATTGAACCCCATGAGAAAGATCACAGCTCCTTTTTTTCTTGCAGTGTTTCTGTGGAGCCTTTTGGTTCAAAACAACCTTCAGGACACCTAGATATTTCATTATCAGAAGGAAGATATCACCCTCAGCTTTTGAGATTACAGTCTCGCTTGAATGCAGATAGGCAAAAGAGCACAGATACTGTAAAAGATGGAGCCACTGATGAAAGCCTTAGCAGCGATGCCTTAAGGCGATTTAGCAAGCTTACATTACAAAACAGAGATATAATGGAAGAATCTTGGGTGGACAACATTATTTGGGAACCAGATCAGCCCTTTCCTAAGCCAAAGCTCATATATGATCTTCAAGACGAACAAATGCTTTTCGAAGTTTTGGATAACAGGGATGGGCAACAGCTTCTGCATCATGCTGCAGCAATGATCACAACTGGTTTAATGAAGCCCAGTAATGGTGATTCTGCTGAGTTATACGGACTCGGTGGTTTATCCGGGCGTTTTAATATTGCCAATGACAAATTCTATCTGAACAGGAAGTCAACTCAGCAACTGAAATCACATTCAAAGAAACGCACTGCACATGGTCTCAAAGTTCTGCACTCAATACCAGCTCTTAAGCTGCAGACAATGAAGGCTAAGCTAAGCAAGTAAGTCTTGTGTGCTTCACTTGACAGTCTCTTATGTAAATGGTTAGTTTTACTCTAATTTTTTCCTATTTGATAAACTAATAACTTAATTGATGTGTCGGGAAAATTTCCATCTATACAAAAGATAGAGAATCTGAAAATATGGTTCTTTACAAATAGCACCCTATCATCTATACCATGATGCACTAAAAGTTTATTAGGAACAAAAAACATAAAAAACATGACTCATCTGTATAGAAGTATGTTCACACCCTTTCAAAGTTGTCTTGTTCTTTCCTTTTTGAATTATTCATAGGTGCCAAGAGAGCTTCATCCTGTGCTCTATATAGTTTTTTCCTTGTCTGATGGTGCAACTGAAAATCACATCTAAACTATAGGTGATATTGACCACTGTAATTTTAACAAATTCAGTGTCCACTATAACTGCCTTGCGAATTGGCAATGCAACAATGGGTATCCCATGCCCTTTCTCGAATATTTGCATATGTTACTGCAACTGACTTGTGTAATCTTCTCTTTGTTCAAGTTTTCTGCTGTGAGATTAGCCTTCTTTGCTGTAGACAAGCGAAAAATGCATAATTTACTCGAAGCACTTGGTATCTTATTGATCAATATGGATATTCTACTTCCTCTCTCTTCCATAACCGGTGATCGATTGACCAAGAAGATTCAGTTTGCTTTCCTTTTCATTTCCAAGAAGATTTCCATGATATCATGCTTATAGAGTAACCCCATAAGGTTTTGGAACTCTTCCATCGTTCAATGCTATAGATCTCTTCTCAACCTCAAGTATGAAAGTCTATCTCCTCATTGTTTCCTTCTTAAGCAATTGATGTCTTTCTTTGTTAGGAAGGAATCACGCGGTGTGTTTTGCAACACCATCTGTGCTTCCAGATGTTAATCATATATTACTTACCATTGTGAACTTGACATCTCCATAAGTTCCACCATGCCTTCCTTGTTAGAAATTCTAGAATCTTGTTAGGACTGCAGAACAGTTTCTTCTCTCTTTTGCTCACTTGTAAATATGGTTTTCAGTTCAACCTATGTACTGTCTCTTTTTCTTTCCGGTAAATAAAATGTTTTATTACCAAATCGCAAATTTACATTTTATGTATTGTCTCTTTTAATATACACAGATGCGACCACAATTATTTACCATCATCCTTCGTATACCACAAAAGTTGTATGGCCATCTCATCAAAAAGTTTAAGTTTTAATAAAGAGCACGATTTTATTAATCTAATCGTATTTCAACATGTCCTTCACGCGTAGGCTTTGTTCTTTTTAATGACCCAAGCACATGAAGAGTTTCTTTCATAATGGTGGCAAGTCTTGAACATAGGACTTCTGTCTACTCTACTCTGGTACCTTGTTAGAGTGTCCCACGGTGATTAAGAGAATCAGTTATTGTCTTCTTATATTTTCTTGAACAATTATCATCTCATGAGCTATATTTTGGGGTTGAGTTATGCACATTCACTTTGGTCATAGTATACGAGTCAAATCCGTCCCTATTCTTGATTTATCCAATATTAATCGTCATCTGATGTTATCCGCAGTCTAAAAGTCCAGTCTTAGGCATGCAGTGCGGGTGTGTTAAGAGTGTCCATATTGGCTGAAGGGCAACCCGCACCTCATCAGCTATCTTTTTGGGGTTGAGTTATGCCCAAAGTCCATTTTCTTAACATTTGTTAGGAGGCATTAAGGCTCTTTTCACCTCCTGATGTCATTCTCCAGTACCTGTTGTCCATGACCAGGATCACCACGCCACGTCCCAGTGCGTCGAAGAAAAGAAAATTTCGCACTCTCCTGCGCTCGTAGTTTATTTTAGTAATCTCAATATCCTAGAGCTACAACATTCTTTGATAAGATGCGGAGCAAGGTAATGAGATGGGAAGGCTCTTATTTTATATGATGTAATCGTGCTTGAACGACAGTCATCCTACGTGCCAGCGAATTCACATTAGTGGCTTATAGGCTCCACAAGCGCCTCTTCTTGTACAATTACTTGCTAGTAAAATTGTTAGTGATTTGAGCTTTTTGGTGATGTGAAAGGGTGAGGGTTGAAGATTGGTATGAAGGCAGTTTAAATTGACAAACAGTGCTGAGTTGAATTTGAATACATTTTCTCTCCTTCAGGCCCCTCTTTTCTTTGATTGAGCCCCCCCACTCTGCAGATCTCAGTTCATCATGTTAGAGGATCCGCTTGACTCTCATTGGTTGTAAAAGGGTTTCCGAGGGGTTTATAATGTCAGGGTCGCTCCCCGTTAACCTTAAGGTTTTGGGTTGGATGCCCAGGTTACCTTGATATGGCATCAGAGCCAAAGTATGGTGAGCCTGTGTCGAAACAGCGTTCTCTTCTCATGTTTTATCGCTCTGGGTTTCTCTGTCTCAACTTGACACATGGAGTTGCTGAGGATTTCTCTCTCTCAAATCAGCATAGACATTGCTCTAGGCTCACTCATTAGCTTGTTGAGCCTACTCTCTTTCCCTCTGTTTCAGGCCCACTATTGTCAAGCCACCACTTTCTTTAGCTAAACCAGAAAAAATAAAGAACTTTCAGTCCAAGCGAACTCAAGAACCAGATTACTTGTGTGAGGGGGTATTAAAGAATATACTTGTTCCTCATTGGTTGTGTAAGGGTTTCCAAAGGGGCCATTGCCTTAAGATTTTGGGTTGGACGCTCAGATTCTTCACACACCAGCTGTACTGTGAGAGATTGTTTGGATGAACTAAAGTCTAGAGATATGGAAGAGCTTCTCTCTCTAACTAGCTATTATCTCACACAAAACAATCTTCCACTCTAATTGCTTTCTGCTTGTGTACTTCATTTGACGCTCCTGTGTACTTTGGTGGATTTCACATAATCATCCTCATGCTATAAGATGCCTGATATATATTAGCAAGTTGTGTAGCTAGAAGTAACTTAAGCTTTGCAGTTCAAGGAACAAATTTGGCCTGTATTTATCAGTTGGCTTAGGCAACCCAAAGGCAAAAAAAGGTTTGTCCTTGCATCAGTCCGCAGGGACATAAGTGCCATGTTAGATCTACCTAATCACCTCTTTTATAAGATTTAGAAGTGTCTTCTCTCGGATTTATCATATGTATTGGTTGATTGCTTCTTTTTTAGTGTTTGTTTATGTGATTTATGCTCCTCGTTGCAGTAAAGACATGTTAGATCTACCTAATCACCTTTTTTAATAAGATTTAGATGTGTGTTCTCTCGGATTTATCTTATGTATTGGTTGATTGCTTTTTTTTTTTTAATTGTTTGTTTATGTGATTTGTACTCCTCTTTGCAGTAAAGACATAGCAAATTTTCATCGGCCAAGAGCTTTATGGCATCCCCATGACAATGAGGTGGTACTTAAGGAACAGAGAAAGTTGCCTACACAAGGGCCAATGAAAATCATATTGAAGAGCTTGGGTGGCAAAGGAAGTAAACTTCATGTGGCAGCAGAGGAGACCATTTCTTCTCTTAAGTCAAAGGCGTCCAAGAAGCTTGGTTTGTAATTCTTCTGTCCTTTTAGTTCCTAACCTTCACTTATATTACATCTATTTATTACCTTGATGTCCCAGCTATTACTAACTTTCACCATGTTATTTGTTTATAGATTTCAAACTGTCTGAGCCAGTGAAGATAATTTATTGCGGGAAGGAGCTTGAAGATGATAAATCTCTTTCTGCGCAAAATGTTCCACCAAACTCTGTGCTGCATCTTGTTCGTTCCAGGATAAATTTGTTGCCTAGGGCACAAAAGCTTCCTGGTGAGAACAAGTCCATGCGTCCACCTGGGGCATTTAAGAAAAAATCTGATCTTTCCGTGAAAGATGGCCATGTCTTCCTAATGGAGTAAGTTAACCCAAAGATTTTTATTGTGCATTTTCTATTGATATTCTGATGGCATTTTGTTTTCGGTTATTTCATGCTCAATATCGATAAATGCCCTGTACTTGTGAAGTTGGAAGTAGTTTTTCTCCGCTAGCTTTGCTCCACCTTTTGGGGTTCTGTTTAGCTTTGCTCCACCTTTTGGGGGTTCTGTATCAGTCATGTGAATGTTTTAAGGAAGATTTTTGGCACAAGTACCGTTAGGACTTGTGGTCTAAAACATGCCATGATATTTCTGTGGCTATAAGAGTATGTCACTAATGGAAAAACATGAAGTTTAAATTTAAAAAGTTTCTAAATATAGAAAGGTGTCATTCTTTTTGGAACAGACTAAATAGGAAAGAGTTCCATTAAAAAGGATAGGAGTATTATTTATTTGGAAATATCAATACTCTGCATTAGATAAAGGAAATGACAAGAAAAGTTGATGCTGATCCTAATATATGATATAATGAAGTGATAAGAGTGTCATTTTATGGAATTTAAGAAGAGGATGACAGTTGTGAATAAGATTGTTATTAGAAATTAACATTATACAGGTGCTGGTGCTATACAGGAGTTCTTATAGGGACACTATCATTGTACCGACAGCATAACTTGTAAGACCAATATAATGAACAATTTTGCTGGTATTTGACTAGGGAAGATGTCATATCGTGGAGATCGGAATGTGAGGTTGAATAACTGATTTTGTCTGGCGCCAGGGCTTCAGTCTAGTGGTAAAAGTGCAGTGCGTCATGTGTAGAATAGGCGCACATCACGAGTTTGAATCTTGCAGCGGAAAAAACCAGGCATTTAAGTGGAGAAGGGTAAATGAACTGGTCCATTATCCACCAACTTTCGAACCGTGTATTAGCTGATCCTTGGGATTTCTTGTTCGTCAATAAAAAAAAGAACTGATTTTGTCTGATTATCATCACCAACTTACTGTTGTAATTTTAATTTTGTCAATGATAAGGATGATCTGATGGGTTTGTTAGTTCCCTACATTTTCAAATGGGAGTAGAATTTTGTACTTCTCTCTAGGTCCCGTGATAGATGAATAATATACCTTTGCTTATACTGATTTATGACAGTTTGAATAGGTCTATTGCATTGATCAAGCAGAGATCTGTGTTGCATATAAATAGTTTATTTGTGTGCAATTTTTGAAGTGCCTTTTCTTGTTTTTTGTTGTAATGGAACTTCTAAATAGCCAAATAGGACACTGAAGCATTTAAATTTCTGAGATGTAACTGAAGCCATTTGTTTGCTGTGTGAGTTGTGCAAATTGCATCTCGAATGCTACTTGTATAGCTTGATGGATGAAGCATTAAAAGATCATTTTCGTTTCATCTATATTTTTGGTGTGAGGAGCAGATACCCTTTTGTATAGTAGTTGGATGGATTTGACAGAGGAGCACTGTATATAACATTCATACATATTTTTGTGACTACCTTGGTATTATTGATGAATAAAGATTTTTTTTTGTTTCATCTAAATTTTAGGTGTTACAAGTATATCCCTTTTCGTATAACAATTGGATAGATTTTATAACGAAGCACTCTATGTTACCACATGGTACATATTTTCGTCACCCCTTGTGTTTCTAGTGAAACCTTGTGACTAAAAAAATTTTTAAGAAAAGAATTTCGTTACATCTTTTCATGTTTATACAACTTTATGATGTGTATGCTTAGTCTGCCTCAACACTTTTCTCTGCTTTTCTACTTGCAGATACTGTGAGGAGAGACCTTTGCTCCTTGGAAATGCTGGAATGGGTGCAAGATTGTGTACGTATTACCAAAAATCATCTCCAAATGATCAGAAGGGCATCTTGATGCGCAACGAAAATACTGGATTGGGGAGTGTGCTCATACTTGATCCTGCTGATAAATCCCCCTTCCTTGGAGATATAAAACCTGGTTGTAGCCAGTCATCTCTCGAAACAAATATGTACAGGGCACCAATTTTTCAGCAGAAGGTCTCATCAACTGATTATTTGTTGGTTCGCTCAGCAAAGGGTAAGCTGTCCATAAGGCGGATAGACAGGATTGATGTCGTAGGGCAACAGGTTATCTATTATCCTTACCTTCTCTTATTTAACTACTTTCTTGATTGCATTACGCAACTTTTATATATTATTTTCTGATGAACTTATTTCTAAAATAATGATTGTTTTAGTATAAGTTGCTCGGACACGGGTGCGGATCTAGAGGTCGGATCTTTCAAGATGTAAATTTTAAGATTCGGGGATATGGATCCTAGTACGGATACGAGTGGGGGAATCCAGCTAAAAATGATTTAAAAGAATAAAAATATCTCTAATTGATGAGAAATTTTGTGGAATACTTACATATAGCTTGTAAAGTGAGGATTTCCTTTTTATTCTCAAGTTGTAGATAAGTAAAAGATTGATTTCCTAGATAAGATATGCTATTTTCTTCAAATTAACCCTAGTTTTAGTTCTAATTTCGGTAGCCAAATTATACCTCTTCTCAAATTTTTATGACCAAATCCGGTACGGATCCCATACCCACACCATACTAGTTGTCGTGTCGACACAGGTGCGGCACCTAAACTGCCATGTCGGAGCAACATAGGTTTTAGTACACATCATTTTGAACCATGCATCATGGAAATTTCTGATTCATGTTAATCATGTTTGCCAGTTTGGAACCTGAAACAATGAGCTGTTGCATGATAAGCCTGAGTTTTGAAATTTGGAAGGCATATGAGTTGGTCCCCCTGTGAAGAGGATGCCTTTGATTTTCTCATATTGTTGCATTGTCCACATGCATTCTCCTTGATGCATTCAACTTGTTTTGCAAGATCTGGTGGCCCGAGCTTCAACGCTTAAGGATTAGAAGTTCTCTTGATGCTTCATGTGCCTGATTTTGTCATTGGTTCAATTGAAATCTGCCTTTGATTACAGTTGCATATGTAAAATACGCACCATTATTATTATTATCTCTTTTAATGATGATGCTAGATGGCAGACATGGGTGTCAGAATCCATGCCAAATAATTGATGCTGTTCCAGGCCCAAGATGGCGGAGTATGAGGTCTTAGTTTTCCTGATCTTAAATAAATAAGCTAAAATTGAATGATTGGGAACTCGCGAAGGAAAAGGAATCTGAAGCTACATAATTTGATAAGCTTATGTGCTTTTTTCCTTTCTTTTATTCCTGGGGAAGTAGAATTTGCTTTTCGTTAGTGTTGTGTAACAACTTTTTTCTTTGGATTTTTCTATTTTTGTATCATGGAGGTACATTGACGCACATTCTTGGCTTTTCGCCACAAACTTAATGAACTTCCAACTAAAGTTGCAAACTTGCAATAGTGTTTGAGGACAATTCGCTTCGACCTCTAGATTTTGATATCCTATTCTGTTATTGATTTGTTTTGTGCAGTATGCTAATATATGCTTCTGTAATGTGCAAGCTTGCTGTAGCTATGTCGATGTTTATATCTGGAGAGGATAATCATGTTTCTTTAATATGCAAGCATGTTATAGCTATGTCGAAATCTTATTCCAGAAGAGGATGATCTATCATGAATAATTTATGACTAATATCCGATCCGTTGCTTGTCTATGAATATGTGGTGGATCTATTTCCTTGTTTAATCCGCCTTTCTCTTGTTATCTTTGAAGGAGCCTCACATGGAGGTAATCTCGCCTGGATCCAAAGGTGTTCAGACCTACATAATGAACAGACTATTGGTATATATGTATCGTGAATTTCGTGCTATTGAAAAACGGGGTTCACGTCCTTTCATCCGCGCGGATGAGCTGTCTGCACAGTTCCCTAGCTTGTCAGAGGCCTTTCTTAGGAAAAGGCTCAAACATTGTGCTGATTTGCAGGTACTTTAGGGAATCAACATTTCGATTCCTGGGTAAATCCTTTAGTACAGACAATACTCGGACAGGATTTACTGAAAGTTGTCTTTGTTGAACTTCATGTGCTCCTTCCCTTTATGTGTCTGTGGTAAGTAACTTAGGTGCTGACATGATGCAGAGAAGATCAAATGGACAGCTCCAATGGGTTATGAGGTTCAATTTTCGGATTCCATCCGAGGAGGAATTGAGGAGGCTGGTTTCACCAGAAAGTGTGAGTTCCTTAAAGATTCTTGTTTTTAGTTTGTCTC
>MCJB01048122.1:62881-78435 GCA_002018475.1 Nicotiana obtusifolia
CCCCCCCACCCCCAAACACACACACACACACACACACACACCAAACCAAAAAAAAAAAAAAGGAAGAAGGGTTATAAAAGCATTCCTTACTGTGTATTAAGAGATGTTGTGCACTTGTCAAAATAACATGGGTACAAATAACACTATCTTAAAGCTTCGTCTTTCGATTATGGAGTTCACCACTTTAGCACATTTGGTATCAGCAGGAGGCTAAATCATGCTGCTCCCCTCTCTCCTATTAAAGACCGAGAACAGAATTCATGAAGAATGGTATAAGTTGTTGATGGTCTATAATTTGTTTTTCTTGTTGAGTGGTTTAAATTGCTGGACTCTGTTGCAATAAGAAATTTTAAATTCACCTCCCTTTAATTTTCATATCCAATTAAATGGGTAGAGATTGTGACCCCTGAAAGTCATTGACCTCGGTGCAGACTAGGGTTCAAATGTCATTTTTCCAGAATGTAGTAATGCTTTTCATTATGCTGTTACTGCCCCCAATATTTCCTCTTCTTTACTGTTTCACACTGCCTATGTTATTGGATTTTCAACCATTTATCTGAAACTTCTTGTTTTGTGTTTGTCCTTTGGCTCAGGTGTGTGCATATGAAAGCATGCAAGCTGGTCTTTATAGGCTTAAGCGCCTAGGTATTACGCGCTTAACTCATCCTGCAGGTCTATCAGCTGCAATGAACCAGCTCCCAGATGAAGCAATTGCTTTAGCTGCTGCATCACATATTGAAAGGGAACTTCAAATCACACCTTGGAACTTGAGTAGCAACTTTGTTGCCTGTACAAACCAGGTAGATCATTCTTGCATCATCCATCTTGTAATCTAGTCTTTGACGAAATGCTTATCTCTTTCTGGAGTGTGTTCCTAGGAAAGAGTTGTATGAGAAAACTCAATCCAACAAACTTTGAAACTGTATCCTTCCCTGTTTGGTGATTGGCAGTTAGTTATCTCAATGTCATGGTAATATATCTCAGAAATTGTGTTTGGTCATTGTGGTCATTTCGGTTCTTCTTAACCTTATATCCGGTCATCAGAGATGCTTTGACATGCAGCCTTTGGTGTCTTTAAATAATTCAAAACTTTTGTTGCAGCTATAGAGTATAAGGATCATTCATTAGATCATAAAAAAAGTATAATAAGTTTTCTTATTGTATCACTACTGTTTCATTTAGTGTTGTGAGATACATGTACAGGTTCTCTGTAATTCATAACATCCTGGCTAGTCCTGAAACTTGGTCTTTCTTGATACTTCTCTGCAGGATAGAGAGAATATTGAGCGACTGGAAATTACTGGTGTTGGTGATCCCTCCGGTCGGGGATTAGGATTCAGTTATGTCCGCACCACTCCGAAGGCACCAATATCAAATGCAATCTCCAAGAAAAAAGCAGTTGTTGCCAAAGGGTCAACAGTAACAGGCACTGATGCAGATCTAAGAAGACTGAGCATGGAAGCTGCACGCGAGGTGAGTTGATTGGAATAATATTAGAATTGGATTTTACAAACTTCCAGCTTTTTTGTCTTAGCATCAACTGCGGTTACCTCGAAAGTAAATGGTTTTTGTATCATGCGTATGTTTCCATTGACATATATGTCAACCCATTGTTATCAATCTGGACTGACTGTTCTTTTTATGTTCTACTATTGTTTGTTTTAAGTTGCGAGGAAAAGAAATTCCCTGACATGATTTTAGAACCTAAATGAATATATACCCCTTATGAAAGATGATTCAGTACAGAATTAGTTCTGGCCTATTTGATTCAGGCGTGTTTGTTTAGTTTAAAGCCTAGTTGACAGGTCCTCGAGTGGTTGATTATTTACTCCTACTGCTCTGATGCATAGAGTTCTTTTGTCCAGATTGAACCCTATTTCTGCTTCTAATTCTTTTATCTTTGGCGAGTTGCCTGTTAATTATGGATCAGTAGCGGAATGGGTTTTTCCTATCAATTCACAAGTATGTGTTTCTCGTTTTACATAATAGTGTATTTTCTTGTATTTAGGTTCTTCTCAAGTTTAATGTTCCAGATGAGCAGATTGCTAAACTAACAAGGTGGCACCGAATTGCTATGATTCGCAAGCTCTCCAGCGAGCAAGCTGCATCAGGTGTCAAGGTTGATCCAACAACGATAAGCAAATATGCACGAGGCCAGCGCATGTCTTTTTTGCAGCTGCAGCAGCAAACCAGAGAAAAATGTCAGGAGATCTGGGACCGACAAGTCCAAAATCTTAGTGCTGTTGATGGTGAAGAAAATGAGAGTGACTCTGAAGTGAACAGTGATCTGGATTCATTTGCTGGTGACTTGGAAAATCTTCTTGACGCAGAGGAATGCGAGGATGGTGAGGAGGGTAGTCATGAGCCCAAACATGATAATGTAGACGGTGTCAAAGGACTCAAGATGAGAAGACGCTCCCTTCAAGCTCAGGTGGAAGAGGAAATCGAGGATGAGGCAGCTGAAGCTGCAGAATTATGCCGCATGCTCATGGATGGTATGGAACATGGATATATGTATATATCTATTATATGTTATTTCTAGTCCATCCTTGGCATCTTGGTGCTATAATCTGTAAGATTGAGAAAATTAAGAATTTGGTGTACTTCAATATTACTTTCTTTTTCTCCTGGATAATAGACATTTAGTGGGAGGAAATTCTGTAGAAAAATAGCATATGAGGTTGGTTCTTATGCTTCTGCCGGTTGGGTAGGGTATAGCGGGTGGAGTATGACATATTTCTCCACGCCTATGAGTTGGGACTTTGCAATGTCAAGGATTGGGTTCTCTGTTGATACGTCTTGGCACGACAACAACAACAACAACAACATACCCAGTATTATCCCACACCGTGGGGGCGGGGAGGGTAGTGTGTACGCATACCTTACCCCTACCTTGGGAGGATAGAGAGGCCGTTTCCAATAGATCCTTGGCACGGCCAATGCTAAAATACTTGTCATGTGAAGTTTGCAAATGAAGTAGCATCACTCCTGATCTAGAGTATACTGTTTAGGATTTTACAGAAGTCCTGACAAGTTAATTAAGTTGCATCTTATCCTAGAAAGACTCACCAACTTAGGTTTTCCTTATCAAAAAAAAAGAAAGACTCACCAACTCTGAATACTTTTCTTTAAGAAGATTGTAGGAAATATTACCAAATAGAGGTTGCTATACCAATCGATCCAGACAATGTATATAAGAAAACTACCTACTCCCTTTCATAGGAATTACGCAACAATTTTCCTTTGAGGTGGATCGTACCCTCTTCTTTCAATAGAATCATTTTACACATAGCATCTTCCTTCATGGTATAAACCATTTTTTGTTGCCTGCCAGCAGGTGCAGCCTATCTTAGCACATGTTTCTTATCTGGTATTGTTTATCTCTAACTACTAATTTGCAGATGAAGAAGCTGATCGAAAGAAGAAAAAAAAGGACAAAGTCATGGGGGAGCAAATCAGTGTCATGCCAGATTTAAGATACAGGTTTGGTACAGAAAGCACAGATCGGGGTAAAAAACCTCAAATATTTTCCAAGCCAAGCATCAAGTCTGATGGGCCAAATGCATTGGATTTCTTTGGAGATCAGAAGGAGGTTGTTGTCCTTTCTTCCTCTCTAATTCTGTCGTGCTCCACTTATATTAATAGGAAATTGTAGGCATGTCTTTAGTATGTCAAGCAGATGGAGCAATCATCTGATTTTCTTCTTAGCTGCAGGCTGAAGTGTTTGCTACTAAAAGAACCCTATCTAGCAAGGTGAAATCCAAGAAAAAATTTGATATTGTGGACACTGGATTATTTAACAAAAAGGTTAAAATACTAGGGGATGGAATAAAGGTAAATGTCCCTAAGTTATTTTGATTATGCTGCTTATTTTGAATTCCAATATATCCTTGCCACGTGTTTCTTGATTCTTATAAGACATGTAACTGATGTGATACTCTCCTTGGATGCAGCCCGTGAAAGAGAAGAAGTCAGCAAGAGACAGTTTTGTCTGTGGGGCCTGTGGTCAGGTTTGTGGTTATATTTGAATAATCATCTTATTCTTTCCAGAGTTATGAAGGCCAATCAATTGACTGGTCTCTTTATGCAGCTTGGTCACATGAGAACTAATAAGAATTGTCCCAAGTATGGGGAAGATGTGGATGCACGAGCGGAAAGCACTGATCTGGAAAAGACTACAGGAAAAGCCATTAGTTCTATCGATCCCTTGGATCATCCCCAGATCTTCTCGAAGAAAGTCATCCAAAAAAGTGGAACAAAGAATGTGATGATCGAAGCTCATGATGATGATAATTCCAGTTCAAAGGCCAAAGTTCTGAAGGTCAAATGTGGCTCAACCGACAAGCTTCCTGATAAACCTACTCCTGCCACCTCATTTAATTCTGACATGCCAGTGACTTCAGATGCTGAAACTGGAACTGTACCGCCCCCCATAAAATTCAATAAAATAAAGTTTTCAAATAAGATGAGAGCAGAGGATATTTCCAATGAAGCTCACAAGCCCTCCATTCTGATAAGGCCACCAACCGAGACTACAGACTCACAGCGCAGCAAGAAAATTGTAATTAAGCAACTTAAGGACTCTGCAAGTGTGGATGAAAGCTTTCTGGAAGGAAGCGGTGGCATGGATTTCAGGAAGACAAAGAAAATCAATGAATTGTCGTACTTGGGGCAGCAAGATAGAGAACACTTTTACGAAGAGGCTTTAGAAAGGAAAAGAATGGATGATAAACAATTATGGGAAGAGGAAGAGAGGAGGAGAGTTGCTCTGAGGCAGAGAGGAGAAAGAGCCAAAATGATATGTGAGCGACAGAAGGCACTAGAGGAGCAGGAGAAGTTAGCGGCAATTGAAAGCTATCAAGATGCCATAAGAAGAGAGAGGGAAGAAGAAGAACGTCTAAAGGAAAAGAAGAAGAAAAAGAAGAAGCCTGAAATAAGAGATGAGTACTTGGACGATTTTCTTCCCAGAAGAAATGACAGAAGGATACCAGATCGAGACAGATCGGTGAAGCGGAGGCAACCTTTTGAGTCCGGAAGGCATGCTAAAGAGCATGCACCACCAGCAAAGCGCCGAAGAGCAGGAGAGGTAACTAAATCTATTATGCTTGTTTGTCTCTGCAGGTAATAGTGATAGTCCATTTACTATGGCCATAGCTGCCGTGGACCTAGATCATCTAATCCTTATTTCATTTTGTGCTGTGTCCAAGTGATCTAGCTGACCGTTCTCTCATATTCCTGTTGGCTAATTTGGTTGCATGGTGGTGTTTATAGAATTTTCTGATAGGAAATGAATAGTACTACTTAGGAGAAAATACGGCTAACTGCCGTCATGGTGGGTGGAATGTCTCTTTTTTTTCTTTTTTTCTTTTTTTTTAAAGTGAGGCTTATGCTTCCTTGCATGTGAAATAGAAAGGGAAAAAAGATAAAGGCCTACTGCCTACTTACTCTCATAGGAATATTGATCATGCATCTACTCTGATGAGTGTTGTTTGACTGGTTTTTCACAGATGGTTGATTGTCACATCTTAAGCAAGAACACATTCTCTGTACGCATAATTCTGTCATTGTTGGTCAGTTAACTGCAGTTAGAAAAGCAAGATGTTTGGAGGAAAAACCTCTGATCTTATTTGATCTGTTCTATCTGATAGTTCCTTACTTCCTCTGTATTGCGAAAGGGCAGATGTCTAGTAGTCTTTTCATTTAACTGAATTGTGGTTGAATTTGTTTGAAGGTTGGTTTGTCAAATATTTTGGAAGAAATTGTTGACACACTGAAGTCAAATGTGGAAGTATCTTACCTCTTCTTGAAACCAGTGACCCGAAAGGAAGCTCCAGATTATCACAAGTATGTAAAGCGTCCTATGGACCTATCTACAATCAAAGAGAAAGCCAGGAAACTGGAATATAAAAACCGCGGGCAATTCAGGCATGATGTGGCACAGATCACCATCAATGCACATATATACAATGATGGACGCAACCCAGGTATTCCCCCCCTTGCGGATCAGCTTCTAGAGATTTGTGACTACTTGCTGGAAGAGAATGATTCCATCTTAGCTGAAGCTGAAGCTGGTATTGAACGATGATACTTCATATTTGTATCCTTATCTCTGTTGGATTTTAAGTGCGCCATTAAGCAAGCTTTCATCGGTCGCTCTTGATCTAGTTGTTTCAGCAAATGGATAGCTTTATCTATCGTTCAGCGATCAGAGGATAGATCTTTTGGATGTGTTAGTTGCAGCCACCCGAAACATGTATCAGATGATGAAGACGTGACTGAAGGGATCGTATCCCAACTGTATAGTGGGATTTAGTAGCTGATATGGCACTGCACCATTTTGTTCTACCTCATAGTTAATGTTGGAAGGCAACACGAAAATGGGGTGTGGACGAGAGAATGGTTAGTGTATCTTAATGTGTAGAGTAGTAGCTCAATTATGTGATATGTGCACTTTGTTTGAAACTTTTTAGTTATGTAAATCTTAGCAATTATTCGGTTATTCCTTCATAGTCCAGTGGATTCAAATTTTCCCCTTTCTGCAATGTGAATAGAAATTTCAGCTAATCAATTGGATTTATTCCTCATAGTACATCTTGCTGTTTTAACTATTGTGAGTTTTAATTATGTGGAAATTGGCATGGTCTATGGTAAATGGAGTCCTAATTCCCTTGAGTTTTCTTCTTGTTGAGGACTTTTCATTATAGTGGCATTTTTTTAACATCTAACTTCTAAATTGTGATTCAATGCGACTCATATTTTCTGTTTGCTAAACATATTAAAAAAGTAATTAATGTTTGACGTTTAAATGCATATATTCTAGAGGATAAGGATTTATTCAACAAATATTATGCGCCAATAAGACGCTTCAAATTTTTGATGATTAAATTTATTTTTTTTGGGTGAAATGGGGGATTATCTCGATCAGGAGAGATAACGGGGAAGTACCATATGACCCAATATATCTGACAAGTCAGTACTATACGTCAACCCAAGATGCACGTTCCTTCGGAAAATGTTAAAATGGGAATTGTTTTTTATATTTCTCAACATGGAGTCAAAGAAAAGCAATCATAAGTTAGGTACAATGATGCCTCAGGTTTAATTTTTTATGCCCATGGTTCCCAAAGTCATTTTGTTTGAAGTTGTTGAGTGTTGAAGTGATGGTTGTTAGGATAGTATTAAAAAATTGTTATCTATTATTACTTGAAATCTATTCTATTAACTTGTAATCCAAATATTTAAGAAGGATTATGTGTTTTTTTATATGGCACATGAAAGAATATGTTATTTACCATTATTAGTAGAAAGAAATTAGAGAATCTATCTTGTTTTTTTATAGTTTGAGTAATTCCCTATAGATTCATTAATTGGGGTTTCCTATATTTAATTTGATCAAATCCTTATCTTAATATAATAATCTATATCTCATGGAAGTAATATCATTTTCGTTCAATTTATGTAGAAGATCAAACCATCACCTTAACATAGCACTCATGCTATCTAAATTTTGGCCATTGATAGAGTAATTCTATAAATACGAAATAGGAAAAACTATATAGTATAATCGTTCTCAAAAATTATTATCAACAAAATGTATATTTTTTTGTATATTAATGAGTGTGTATATATATTGGCTGACTAGTTAAATGTGTAAATTGCCCTACAAAATACTACCCTTTTGATTATAAAAGTATTCACTTCATGATAAACTAGTATCAAAAGGGCAAAACATCTAAACTAATAGATAATAACCGAATAATAGTTTAATATTAAGATATGAGATCAACAGTATCACTAGCTTGAATTTTAAATGATCCTCTAATCTTGTGAGTTGAAAGAAATTTTTAATTTTCATATAACGTTGGAAGGAGAATATTAGGATAGGAGCTGTGCCCCTAATTCTTGCATAGGTGTAGGTTGTCTACATTACACCTTTTGAGGTGCCATCATTTTCGATACTATAAGAATACGGATTACCTTATGCGTCAGACTGCTCTTTTTTAGATTTGTAAAACATAAAAAAAGGTGTATTTAATCTTAGCACACAGGAGTAGCAAATAAGATAAACCAAAAAGAGGGGAAAATGTAATAAGTCTGGAGAGTTATGAATATTCATTTAGTACTTCGTTTTAAAGAAGCTTCCTGAAGAAGTTTATTCATATGGGACTCCGCCGTAAATATGTTTATCTATTTGGTACTCTATTGGAAATAAGCCTCCTGAAGAAGCTTATCCTTTCGGTACTCCGTTATGGATAAATATTATCCCCGTAGAAGATTATCTATATCTGGTACAATGAACTTATCCTTTTGGTACTCCGTTATGGATAAATATTACCCCCGGTAGAAGATTATCTATATCTAGTACAATAGCAGCTTACGCAGCAGTAATAGTAGCAGCTTACAAGCAACTTACACAGCAGCTTGCAATAGCAGCTTACACAGCAACTTTTTTTCTTCTATAAATAGAGGAGTTTTCAATTCATTAGGTACAAAAGTTTGAAGTTGAATAATATATCAGTTTTTCTATATACTTATCTTTACTTTACAGTCTTTATTTTATAACACGTTATCAGCACGAGACTCTGCCATCTCGAGCAAATACTTTGAAAGTATCAGAGGTATGAACTTTCTTTTACTAAATAATGTCAAATTTTTCTAAACTTGAATTTGTAGCCATGGATATATCAGGCAAAAGCTACATATCTTGGGTGCTTGATGCTGAAATTCATCTTGATGCAATGGGTCTGGCAGAAACTATCAAGGATAAAAATCAAGCATCAAACCAAGACCGTTCTAAAGCAATGATATTCCTACGCATCATCTTGATGAAGGCTTGAAAATGGAATATCTCACTATTAAAGATCCAGTCATACTGTGGAATACTTTGAAAGATAGATATGACCACATGAAGATGGTCATTCTTTCACAAGCACGTTATGATTGGACTCATTTAAGGCTACAAGATTTTAAATTTATCAGTGACTATAATTCTGCTATGTTCAGAATTATTTTCTAATTAAAATTATGTGGTAATAATATTACTGATCATGATATGTTGGAGAAAACTTTCACCACTTTTCATCCGTCGAATATGTTCCTACAGTAGCAATATCGAGAGATGGGATTCAAAAAGTATTTTGAATTTATCTCACATCTTCTTGTAGCGAGTAACATAATGGGCTATTAATGAAAAACCATGAAAGCCGGCCTACTAGTTCTTGTCCATTCCCTGATGTGAATAAGACGAACTTCCACTAAGCTAAGCGTGGAAGAGGCCGTGGCCCCAGCCGTGGTCATGAACGTGGTCGGGGAAGAAACTCTAATCATGGTAATAATAATGCACCAAAGAACCCTCCTCACAACCGGCAGTGAAAAAGGAAGGAACAAAAGCATGAAGCGGTGCAAGCAGCAAAGACAGAAAATGCATGCTATAGATGTGGAGGAAAAGGGTACTGGTCATGTACATGTTGTACGCCAAAGCACCTGGTTGAGTTGTATCAAGCCTCCCTGAAGAAGACAGAGAAAAATATTGAAGCAGTTTTTATTTCTGAAGATAATTTAGACTTCATGCATTTTGATGTAGCTGATTACTTTGCACTCCCGGAAGGAGAAACAAGTCATGCGATCGGTGATGAATCAGTAGAAATGTAAATATTTTAATTGTTATTGTTTGTAGTAGATAGTATGGCTATGTAATTGTTGTACATAAATAAAAGTTATGCTTTGATAATGATGTTTACTATCATATTTATTTTATTTGTGTCATTTTGAAGAATATGGATAATCCTCAAATTATGTTTGGATCAAAGACCAATCATGAAGATAGCTATGTAATTGACAGTGAAACAACTCATGCCATATTCAAAGATCAAAAATATTTTTCTTATTTGCATAAGAAAAAAGCAAATGCTTCAACAATTTCTGGTAAATAAGTTTTATTGAAGGCTTCGGAAGAGCCACTATATTTCTGTCTAAGGGAACAAAACTTATAATAGACAATGCATCATTCTCCTCCAAGTCCTAAAGAAACTTGTTGAGTTTTATAGATATACGCCTAAATGGGTATCATGTTGAGACGATAGATGAAATGAATATGGAATATCTTTGTATAAAGAATGTCCCTGGCCAGAAGTGCATTGTAAAATAGTTACTAACTTTATCTTCTGGCTTATACTATTCAAAGATTAGTACAATTGACGCACACTCTATCGTAAATTAGAAGTTTACTAATTCAAATATTTTTGTGCTTTAGCATGGCCGTTTGGACCATCCTGGATCAATAATGATGAGACGAATTACTGAAAATTCGAGTAGGCATCAATTAAAGAACCTGAAGATTCTTACAAATAATGAATTTTTTTGTGATGCTCGTTATCAAGGCAAAATGATCACCAGACCATCACCAATGAAGGTTGTCATTGAATCCCCTGCCTTTTTAGAATGTATGCATGGGGATATATGTGGATCTATTCACCCACCAAGTGGGCTGTTTAGATATTTTATGGTCCTAATAAATGCATCTTCAAGATGATCTCATGTGTGCCTACTATCATCTCGCAACTTGGCGTTTGCAAACCTATTAGCCCAAATAATTCGATTAAAGGCACAATTCCCAGATTATTCTATAAAGGCTATTCGCCTTGATAATGCTGGAGAATTCTCATTTCAAGCTTTTGATGATTGTATATCAGTTGGGATAAAATTGAACATTTATTATGTTCACACTCAAATGGCCTTGCAGAGTCATTTATTAAACGCCTGCAATTGATAGCAAGACCACTACTTATGAAAATAAAATTGCCCACAACTGTTTGGGACCATGCTATCTTGCATGCAGCATCACTATCCATCTCAAACCGACACATTATAAATATTTTCCGTCACAATTAATTTTGGTTAAACTGATGAGATATAGAAATATTATGGTACCCATAACGGGTGAATATGTTTCTTCATAATCGACTCCAGGTCGTTGTGAGAATTCTTGTGCGACAAGGCGAGCGTTGTATCTTTCAACTTCATTTTTGTCATTCCTTTTTCGCACAAAAATTCATTTATGACCAACTGATTTTATACCAGCAGGTGTTTGGAATACTGGTCCAAAGATCTCTCTTTTAGCAAGTCCGTTCAATTCTGATTGCCCCTTGCCATTTTGGCCAATCAGATCTTTGTCGATATTCTTCGACTGATTGGGGTTCAAAATCCTCACTATCTTACATAATGTTAAGTGCAACATTATATGCAAAAATATTATCCACCACTATTTCGGATCGATTTAAGTTAATCCCATCAACAGAAAACTTATTAAAAGTTCCTCGCTCACTTGAGTCTCGAGTTTATTGATTTCTTCAGGAATCTCAGAACTAATCAGATCTTGGGTCTCTTCAAGAGATCCCTTTATAATGTCGTTTTAATCATTTGTCGATTTTCTTTTTCGAGGATTTCAATCTTTAGAACCCAAAGGCCTACATGCTTCAGACATGCTTTAGGTTCACTAGCTCTCATGCTAGTAGATGGTCCTGCTGGGACATCAATTCGCATAGGCATATTCTCAGCATGGATGCGTGATTTAGTTATCTTTTTCAAATCAGTAAATGCGTCTGGCATTTGATTTGCTATATTTTGTAAATTCGATGATCTTTTGGACCTCCTGATTACATATAAGGGTATATGGATCAAAATGAGATAATGATGAAACTTTTCACACAATTTCTCTTTTGATTTCCTTTTTCTCTCCCCCTAATTGTGGGAAATTTATTTCATCAAATCAACAATCTACAAAGCAAGAAGTAAATAAATCTCCCGTCAATGGTTCAAGATAGTGAATAATAGAGAATGATTCAAACCCAACATATATTCCTAACCTTCTCTACGGGCTCATCTTATTGCGATGTGGTGGTGCTACTGGCACATATACAGCACATCCGAAAATTTATAGATGGGCAATATTTGGTTCATGACTTACGTGAAAGGCTTGAAATACATCTGATGGATTGCGGTTACAGCTTATCTGTATGGGTCACTTGATAATGAGATTTACATGAAAATTCCTAGAGGATTTAAAATGCCTGAAGCAAATTCAAAATCTCGAGAAATGTATTCAATCAGATTACAAAGATCTTTGTACGGTTTAAAGCAATCTGGGCGCATGTGGTATAATCGCCTTAGTAAATATTTGTTGAAAGAGGGTTACATAAATGATGTTATTTGTCTATATATTTTTATAAAGAAAATAACATCAGAATTTATTATACTTGCTGCTTATGTTGATGACATAAATATTGTTAGAACTCCATAAGAGCTCCAAAAGGCAATTGAACATCTTAAGAAAGTATTTTAGATGAAAGATCTTGGAAAGACAAAACTTTATCTTGGTCCGCAAATTGAACATTTAGCAGACGGGATCTTTATATATCAATCTACATATACAGAAAGGATCTTAAAATGCTTTTAAATGGACAAAGCACACTCATTGAGTACACCAATGGTTGTTTGATCACTTGAAGTGAATAAGGACCCGTTCGGACCTCCAGAAGAGGATGAGGAATTCCTTGGTCTTAAAACACCCTATCTCAGTGCACTTGGTGCACTTATGTATCTTGCTAATGCTACAAGGCTTGTCATAACATTTTCTGTTAATTTACTAGCAAGATATATCTCTTCTCCTACATAGAGACATTGGAATGGGATTAAGCATATTTTGCGATATTTAAAGGGAACTCTTAATATGAGTTTGTTTTATGCTTACGAATATAGTGCAGATCTTGTTAGTTATGCAGATGCAAGTTATTTATCTGATCCTCATGAAGCTCGATCTCAAACCGGATACGTGTTTACATGTGGTGGTACTGTCATATCATGGCGCTCCACAAAGCAATCTATTGTTGCTACTTTTTCAAATCATGTTGAGATAATAGCTATTCATGAAGTAAGCAGGGAATGCGTATGGTTGAGATCAGTGATTCATTTTATTCTAGAAAAATGTGGTTCGGAATGTGAATAAAAAATTCACAATTTTATATGAAGATAATGTTGCATGCATAACGCAATTAATGAGAGGATTTATAAAAGGAGATTGCACAAAGCACATTTCACCAAAATTATTCTACACATGATCTTCAGAAAAATGGTGACACTGATGTGCAACAAATCCGTACAAGTGAAAACACGACAAATTTATTCACTAAATCTTTGCCAACTTCAACTTTTGAGAAGATGGTATACAAGATTGGAATACGGAGACTCAAATATTTGAAACAAGATTTTTATAAGGGGGAATAAAATACGCACTATACTCTTTTCCCTTTATTAAGATTTTTCCCACATGGTTTTTCTTATAAGATTTTTAATGAGACAACTAGTTATGTGTATTACTAAATATGTATATTCTTTTTCCTTCACTATGATTTTTTTTTACGGGTTTTTTCTAGTAAGGCTTTAATGAGGCACATTATCTTTTAATGAACATCCAAGGGGGAGTATTATGAATATATTATTTTATAGATGTTTATTTAGTACTCCGTCATAAAGAAGCTTCCTGAAGAAGCTTATCCATATGGGACTTCGCCGTAAATATATTTATCTATTTAGTACTTTATTGGAAATATGCAACCTGAAGAAGCTTATCCTTTCGTTACTCCGTTATGAATAAATATTACCCCAGGTAGAAGATTATCTATATCTGGTACAATAGCAGCTTGCAAAACAGCTAACAGTAGCAGCTTACAAGCAACTTACACAGTAGCTTGCAATAGCAGCTTGCAATAACAGTTCACAGCTTCCTTTCTTTAATAAATAGAGGAGTTTTCAGTTTATTACGTACAAAAGTTTGAAGTTGAATAATATATCATTTTTTTATATACTTATCTTTACTTTACTGTGTTTAATTTATAACACGGAGAATATAACTTCCAAAACGACCAAAGATGACAACATACCTTATAATATGCTGACGCCAGATCACTCAATATCAACGGTCCAGATCTCCTCAATTCCCAATCAGCTAATTGGTTTGCTTACTATTCTATCCGGAGCTGAGGCAGCCACCCATCAGCAAAGCCAAAAAGCAAAAGCCAAAAACAACTCTCTTCATTTTCCTCACTAGTCCTTTGAGTGGACCCCACTTCACTACCCCCAAGGTATTTGACCCACCCACCTATAGTCACCTATTTCATCACATCACCACCTCAAGAGGGCAAAAAACAAACTGTAAAACCAATAAATACAGTGTTCAGTTATTGAAAGAGAGAGAAAGAGGAAAAAACAGTGAAACCTCCAAAGACTCAAAACTAAACTTTCAAGAATTACCAGTCAGGTGACTTTTGCATACATATAGTGAAAACCCCACTTGTAAAGTTGTGTTCTTTAGGCATATTCGTGGATATTAAATTAGGGTTTTTGGTTTGGGGATCTTGCTTTTTGTAAGAATTACCAATCTGGTGACTTGTGTATATATAGTGAAAAAACCACTTGTAAAGTTATGTGCTTTATGCATAATTGTTGATATTTTTGTGTAAGTGAATTAGGGTTTTGGGGGATCTTACTTTTTTGTGTATTAGGGTTTTGTGGTAAATTTTCTTGAATTAACTTAGAGATCTGTGTGGAGTGTTTTTATTGATTGTTGTTTCTTTGTTTTTTGGGGTGATTCTGGGGAAAAGGGTATTTTGTCTAAATGCAGACTAGGTATATGGAGAGGACAAAATCTATGAAGAGGAGCTTGGAGGGTGATGAGGAGCAGCAGCCTGAGCGTAAAAGGCCTGCTTTAGCTAGGTAAAAGCTGTTTATTTTCTTGGATTGCCCTTATTTTGTTGCTATATTGATGTTATTTGGTATGATGATAACATGAGTTGAGCTTAAACGAGAGACCTGATGAATGAGAATTCTTACAGTCGACCCCACCTCTTACCTGTTTGGGACCGAGGCGCAACAGTAGTTGTTGCTATACTGATATGTTTTCCTTGTTAACTTTTATAAATGAATGGTGAGCTTTTAGGCAGCTGAAAAGTTCATTATTTAGTCACTTCAATTCTAATCTGTGGTGTGAAACAGTCGTAATGGCGTTTCATCTAAATTTATCACTTGGGATTTTGATTTGCAAGAAAACTAATTGTCATTTGGACCATTTCGCTGATTCATCATTGTAACTACTGAAAAGTTAATCCTGTTGAAGTAAAAGTTGCGACCTAAAGAATCTAGACAGAGTATTAATTCTTTAGCTTCTCTTGAAAACCAAAAATTTCGTTAGTGGAAGAATGTGCAATTCATTTTATTTTGTTGTTGTTGTTGTCATATTTGTCTGATCCTACCATTGTAAACTGTGATTTTGGTCTTCTAATGGGCAATGGCTATAATCCTTGTACATTTCTAATGCAAACTTTCACGTATTCTGATATTGATTTCTTGTTATAGCTTTGATTAATCCATGTTTGACATTTATGTCAGTTTTGAGTCATGTTAAACAAAAGTTTCTTAACAGTTTGCTCAATGTACATCTATTAGGATTTGGGAAACTATATACTAGCAGGTTTCTTGGGTTGCTTTTTTTTTTTTTTTTA
>MCJB01048123.1:0-16705 GCA_002018475.1 Nicotiana obtusifolia
AGGACGAAATCTTCCCAAGAAGGGGAGGATGATGCAGGTCAACCTGATCATGATACGTTTAAACCTTCAAGACCATTCACGAGAAGTCAAGCTAAAGAGCTTCATGATGCACATTTGATGGTGAAGAAGATCCAAGCGTTTGGAGTGTGAAGTTTGCGTTTGGCATGTATTATTGTATAGTTATGGGAGACATTAATTCTTACTTGTTTTGGAGTCCTGCGTGACTATTTCTTTAACTTAGCCAAATTGTGGCCTTTTTGTTAATTAGTTGTTTCCTAGTTGATTTAGGTTAACTAGTTATTCTTTTCCTAGTTGATTTAGGTAAAGGCTCATTCTATATAAGTCTAAACACTTCATTATTTTGATACCTTTTGATATTATTATCAATCAAAAAACGGCAGCACATTGCTCCAAAATCGTGTGAATTAACTTGTCCAATTTTGGTGTGATTCAAAATTGAACTTGTTCCTTTGTTTGATCGAACAGTTTGCAAGACCATTGTTGTCTTGAGGGTTGTTCGTATAGTATAGGTACGCAGTGACTTCATCAAGAAGGTAAGTAGACTAGTTCCTACTTGTTGTCTTGATAGTTCATTGAGCGTCTTACTTCTATCTTTTGTTTTCTTGTTTCCACTTTTTATATTGCATCACTTGGTGCCTCCTTAGGCTCGATGAGCCTGTCAAAAATGTTTTTTCTCGTGAGTCCCCGATTGTTTGACCTCGATCACTCCTTCTTTTATTTTTCACGGGGTTTCGCCCAGATCCACTACCTCTTCGATCTCCATTGTATGGCTGATAGCGATCCCTGTTCGACCTCGGTTCACGATCGACGTCTTTTCTGACTCTGTCGGCGGCTCTGACGGGGTAAATGGACCCAGAATGGGCCCTGAGTTGATCGTATTCGACCCTGATATTTGATTGATACCGATTATGCATGTCGGCCCAAGTGACAACCGGATACTCCACCAGATTTTGTTTCAACTGCTGTGAAGGCAACGAGCTTCGAGCATTGAGTCCCTGGGTGAAGGCTTGAATGGCCCAATCAAGTCCATCCGCTCCATTTGAAATCGAGACACGAATTTCCTGAGCATCTCATTATCCCTCTTCTTCACTTTGAAAAGGTCTGACTTCCTGGTCTCGACCTTGATAGCCCCGGCGTGTGCTTTTACGAAGGAATCTGCAAGCATAGCAAACGAGTCAATAGAATTAGGAGGTAGGTTGTGATACCATATTATAGCTCCCTCGGACAGAGATTCCCCAAACTGTTTTAGCAGGATAGACTCAATCTCATCATCCTCCACGTCATTCCCTTTGATGGCGCATGTATAGGAAGTCACATGCTTATTTGGGTCAGTCGTTCCATTGTACTTAGGAATCTCGGGCATGCGGAACTGCTTTGGGGTCGACTTTGGAGTTGCACTCGGAGAAAAAGGTTTTTGAACAAACTTCTTGGAATCCAGGCCCTTCAATATCGGAGGTGTTCCTAGGATTTGATCGACCCTCGAATTGTAGGTTTTCACTTTTTTGTCATTGGCTTCAATTTTCTTCTCCCTTAATTCTATCCGTTTTGTCAGTTCCTCGAGCATCTTTATGATCTCGGTGTTGGTCCCCGATTCATTTTCATTTGGCCTCTCCGTCATCGGTTCATTTCTGCGGGTGACTTCCCTAGATGGCTCGGGCTCAACCTTGCTCGGGGCTCGTCTTTGGTTCTGCAACTGGGCTGCTGCCTGTTGAGCCTGTAACATTTTGAAGATCACCCTCAAATTAATCCCAATCATTTTCAGCACTGTGCGTATTCTGGGCAATCGATCGGACTTCCCTGCTCACGCGATTCTTAGGATTGGTAGGCAAATTTGTATTGATGGCCACATGCGAACTGGCGTCGATAGGGTCCGCGACCAGAACTCTGCCGAGATCAACTGGGGGCACCTCGTTACCGGGTGCTACATTGTTGTTCTCGCCATGGTGGTTTGACTCGGCATCTATGTTTAGAGGGGCAGACTGGGCGTTTGACATTTCGACTTTAACCTGGAACCAAAGACACTTCAAAGAATAAGTGTAAAATAGGGTGTGTTACGGGAATTTGTATCAAGTTGCCGCTATTATCCTTAGCTCCATGGTGAGCGCCAAACTGTTTACCCTTAAAATTGGATAATAATTAAATTTGTAAGTGATTTTAAGGATACGCAGATTAACTTGATACAAAGCAATAAATTAAGTTACTATTGAATAAACAAAGATAAAATAAATTCAAACCACACGAGTTAGATAGTTTCAGCCTTAGTGAAATAGCCACTCTCGAGCCGGCTTACCACGACCGATACAGATGGAAAAGAGCAAGATCTAGAGATAGAAAAAATAATAATATATTGCATTTGAGTGAGTGTTACAATATACTTCATGAATTATCATACCCCTTTATATAGTAGGAGAGTCCTACTTTAGGTACAACTCTATAAAAGGTAAAAAATCTTCTAATTTGTTGATTGCCGGTTCCTTATCGATACATGCCGAGATCCCAGCCGTGATATTCGGCCAGTCACGGATATGTCCGCTTTCTGTTAGCTATGCTGGATTGTCTGACGATGTTCTTCGAAGTCGTTCGAGGCTAGGACCGATTCCGGGACCATGGCCTCGATATTCTCGAGGGCAGGCGTCATGCCCCCGGGTTCTGGCCCGGTGAGATTTTGGCTTGATTTCGGTCCCCTGCCTTCATGTCTCGAGCCCAGCTTATTTTGTCGGAGGCCGGAATATATCATGAGCTCGACTTCACCCGTATACATGTTTATTTGATACTGGCCTGATCCAGTTGTATCAACTAGACAATAAAGTAATTTCGTTTGAGATCTAATATCATGGCATTTCTCGAATCCTCTGTCGAGCATATATATAGTGATATAATACAAAAAAGAAGTTAAAGTCACTCATACAAATTGTGATTTTTTTATAGACATGATATATAACAACATCTAGAAGGAAAAAAACGAGAATTATAGGCTTAAAAATTTAGTTACAAGGAGCTACGTACTATGCAACTAATTCTTTTATTCTTCCTTTTTTTTTTTGGTATCATTTCTTTTAATCTTCAAGTAGTCTTCCATCCCAGTGGTAATTAGTGGTAATTAACTTCTTAAGTTAGGATTTCTTTAGGGATATACAAGAACACATAATTACAAACAGTAAGAAAGCGGCTCCTAAGGTGTTCTCAATTACTTATTTTCCATATACGACCTTTTTTAATAACAAGTTTAGTTGGACCTTTAATAATAAATTAAATTAATTAAAAACACAATGTGCATACATGTCAGAGGAGTGTAATGTCTTTCATTCGGTGTAATCCTTTTTAAAAAGTTCCATCTCATAATATTTGGTGTTTAAGTTATATAAGTGATAGTGTAAAAATTTTCTTTTATACTATAAGTAAACTTTAATATGTGATAGTAAGTTAATATTATTTCTATTTGATCACTAATTATTTTTTATCGAAAAAGTTATATAAAAGTATCTAATAAGTGCCTTAATTATATGAATTATTCCCGCATCCAAGAATTTCTTCGACTAAGCATATGACTATGTCTATACGTATTTGATCACAAAGAAAGGCTAAGTTCGGTGATTTTGGACTTTGAGATGAGACTTCAAAAAAAAAAAATCGTATACTATAGTAGTACGAGTAGTACGAATTTGGAGGTGGTGTCAGCATGGTGAGGGGAACTTTATTATTTTTCAGTAATAATTCCTTTTTCTCTGTTGCTTTTCTGCCCCTAAACATGACACATAGACACATGCTTTTGGTTTTTATTGGTTAAAAGATTCCCCTGGGAAGTGGAAATGGCGGCGGCACCTCCTCATTTGTAACTTTTGTTTTAAAAATAAAGAAGTTGAATAATAGTGGTACTGAAGACTTTTAAAAAAAGAAGCCAAAAGAAAAGGGGTTCTATTCGTAAAGTTAAGTGGACGTTCGGACACAAGAATTGTGAAATTTTAGAAAAAAAGTAAAAAAAGAAAATTTAAGTGAAATTAGTATTTGAAAATTATATTTGTGTTTGAATATGAATACAATTTGGAGTTATTTTTGAATTTTGAGTGAGTTGAAATGAAAATTTTGAAAAATAATTTTTTGGAGTTTTTTACGTTTTCGAAAAAATTCAAAATTCAACTTCAAGTGAAATTTAAAATTTTTATAACCAAACATTAATTTCAAAAAAAAAAAAAAAAGTCCCAAATAGAAAATTTCTTATGGCTCAACGGGCCGTAAGTTAGTTAGGAATTAGGACCCTAAACTGGCACTACCATAAGAATAGGAACTCTTACTTACTGGCAAGAAGTTCTACCAAAACCTCTGCTGACTAAAGATTTAGAGGTCTATTCGATGTATATGTCATGTAAATTATTTACTCGTTACATCCCATATAAATACTTACTCCTTAGGTAAATCTTTTCACTTTTCAAGATTCAATTATATAAATTTTGACTGATATTTTGAAAATATATTTTTTCTATCATATTGGCATAAGAATAATTGTAACTTATAGTACTTTTTGTATAGTTTTTGAATATTTAAATTTTAAATTTAAACATTTAATTAATCTAATCCAGTTTAGTTTTAAAAATTAGTCAAATTGACTTTCGAAAAGTAAAAAATAATATAGTAAACCTATTTCCTTTTAATATATTTAAAAAAGAATGACTCTTTTTAAATTTAAAAAGAATGTGATTTAAACTTTTTATTTTATCCTTAATGAAATAATTTATAATCACTCAAATATTTGTAGCTACAAAATTCAAAAATCTTATGTTCATTTTTAAACTCCACGCCTGATCATTCTTTTTGAAACACAAAAAATATGTGTACATGGGCGTAGTGCATAGTTCGTGTGTGTTTATACGTGAGCGCGCATATTTCGCATGCATAGAGAAGCTACGGAATCCATCACCAATTGTTTGCTTTTTATTTGATACGAAAAGAAATGTCGAAATAAAACTGATGTGAAGTAAGCCAAGTGGATGGCAGCCAACAAGTGCATGCCTTTACTATATATGGGCAGACATCCACATATGGAGTTACTCTCTGTTAGACCCTTAAGTTCGGACTCAGACGTAGGCGAGAAAAGGTCAGTGTCAAGAGTTTGTACATTATTCCTTGACACGGGCAAACGTTGGTGAAGAAAGTAATGTGCAGCTGAGTCAAGTGCTTGAGTGTTGGCAAGGCAACTTGACAATGTCAATGACTGACTAACAGAAACAGAAGCATGCACCTGACTGACAGGTATGCAGGAAGGCAGACAGACAGGAACAGAAGCATGCACCTGACAGGCATGATTGCGGGCACATGGGTGCTGCACAGGCATGGGTTTTGGATAGTGCGCACAGCACACATGTCAGTTGGGCAGTAAGGCAGCATGTATAATGGCTGGCACATGCCAGAAACGCCCCTCCCCTGTTAGTTTGTTGTAACTGCCCTGGCAGATTTTGTATATAAACAGGAGTTTGACTGAGGCATAAGCAGCAAGTTGTGAGCCTCCAAACTCATGATTCTTTTGTAGATCTAAGAGATAAATAAAAGTTGGGCATTGCCTGTAAACGTTGTTTGCGTTTCGTTGTGCTTAATCTGATATTACACCTAAGTGTCAAAACAGGTGTGTGTGTGTGAAGGCTGAAGTTGGCTCTGAGCTAACTGCCGAACAGTGATGACAAGGAAAAAAATCACCCCTGTCTCAACTGGTATCAGAGCCGTGCTACACTAATTGACACGATGGCTGGCGGAAATAATACACTCAATGAATTGCGAGACCGGACAACGGCTTTGGAGGCACTTGTGGGATCGGCAGAGGATGCTGGAAACGTGACTTCACTAGTCACCCGTATTCATGGCTTAAACATGGAACTTGCTCAGTTCCGTGAGATGATGATCATGAGAACCACAAGTTTTGACGAGTTCCGTCAAGAAGTCTCCGTTCAGATCGAGGATCTAAAAAAGGAAAACGAAAGTTTAAACTTGGAAGTGAGGGTGCTGCGCCGGGCTTTGGCAAATTCCAGCCAAACCTATGAAGCGGAACGTTCCAAGGTAAAGATTCTTGAGCCTAAAGCCTTTACAGGTACGAGATCGGCTAAGAAATTAGAAAATTTTCTGTGGGACATGGAACAGTATTTCACAATTGCTCGGATTGCTGAGGGTGGCAAGTTAAGTATCACCACCATTTACTTAACTGGTGATGCAAAACTATGGTGGAGAACCAGGGATGCAGACGACATAAGTGCTGGGAGACCCAGGATTGATACTTGGGACAAGTTGAAGAAGGAAATGCGTGACCAATTCCTTCCCAGCAATGCATCATGGGTTGCTAGGGACCGTTTGAAGTAACTGAGGCAAACGGGTTCCGTTTGTGAGGCCAAAATTGTCCAACCGAGAGAGGGTCAATGCTATGCTTACTGGAAATGCAGGTACGAACAAGGATGGTGCTGTGGTTGCTGCCTTGGCAAATGCACTAGGTTTACTCTTGAATAATCAAATTTCATTAGTAAACGCGGTGGGGGAGCCATCAACGAACCCTCATTCTTTGTTACTGCATATAGAAATGAAGGTGGAAGACAAGGTGTTGGTGGCAATGGTGGATACCGGAGCTACCCACACCTTCATTGATGTTAAACTTGCTGCCAAGTTCGGACTGAAGTGGACAAAGAGTCCGAACTACATGAAGACTGTGAATCAGGTTGCCCAACGCATCGAAGGCATGGACTACGATGTGAAGATACGTGCTAGACCATGGGAAGGGAAACATAGTCTGATGGTTATCCCGTTGAGGGATTTTGATATGATTCTTGGGATTGATTTCCTAAGAAAGAACTGCTTCGTTCCAATGCCCCCCTGGACGGAGTTATGGTGATGTGAGATCACATGGCGGGGTTCATAAAAGCTGTTCATCCACATGGCAAGACCATGAAAGGAAGTAAGTGCAAGAATCCAATTATTTCTGTTATCTTAATTGAAAAGGGTTTGAAGAAAGGTGAGGACACTTTTCTTGCTGCTTTGGTTGAAGTCAAACCAGACGTAAAGGTGAAGGTGCCTGATTGTGTGGCACAAGTTTGGGGGAGTTCAAAGATGTTATGCCACCCGAACTGCCCAAAACACTGCCACCAATGAGGGATATGATCATAAAATCGAGTTGCTGCCAGGTTCTGTTGCTCATGCGAAAGCTCCTTATCGGATGGCCCCTAAAGAGTTGGTTGAGTTACGTAAGCAATTAAATGAATTGCTGGAAGCAGGCCTGATTCAACCTTCAAAAGCTCCTTATGGTGCTCCTGTTTTGTTCCAAAAGAAACAGGACGGATCAATGAGGATGTGCGTGGATTATAGGGTGCTGAACAAAGTAACTGTGAAGAACAAATATCCTGTCCCGTTGATGCAGGATCTTATGGATAGATTGAGCAAGACATGCTGGTTCACCAAGCTGGACTTACGGTCTGGATATTGGCAGGTTCGGATAGCAGAGGGAAATGAGCCAAAAACTACTTGTGTAACTAGATATGGCTCATACGAATTTCTTGTAATGCCATTTGGGCTGACTAACGCCCTGGCTACTTTCTGCAATTTAATAAACAATGTTTTATTCGAGTACCTTGATGACTTTGTAGTAGTGTACTTAGATGACATTGTTATTTATACTCGTTCATTAGAGGAACATGTAAACCATCTAAGGTTGGTACTGCGCCGGTTGCGGGAGTATCAACTCTATGTGAAGATGGAGAAGTGCGAGTTTGCACAACAAGAAATAAAATTTCTTGGGCACTTGGTCAGCCAGAACCAAGTGAGGATGGATCCAAAGAAGGTGTAGGCTATTGTTGATTGGCTCGTGCCTCGGAATGTGGAAGACTTGAGGTCATTCATTGGATTGGCAAACTACTACCGCAAATTCATTGCGGGAAATTCCAAGAAGGTTGCTGTTCTGACGGATTTATTGAAGAAGGACGTGGTGTGGGTTTGGACAGAAAAATGTGATAGGGCATTCAATCTACTAAAGAATGCCATTGCTTCCGAACCCATATTGAAGCAGCTTGACTTTGAGTTACCTTTTGAGGTACATACTGATGCTTCCGACAAGGCTGTTGGGGGTGTGTTGGTGCAAGAAGGCCATCCTGTGGCTTTCGAAGGCAGAAAGTTGAATGATGCGGAGCAGAGATACTCTACTCACGAGAAAGAGATGGTTTCTGTGGTACATTGCTTGCTGACTTGGCAGGTATATTTGCTAGGCACGAAGTTTGTTGTGCGGACAGACAAGGTCGCCAATACTTACTTCAAAACGCAACGCAAACTGAGTCCCAAGCAGGCTCGTTGGCAAGAATTCTTGGCTGAATATGATTTCGTGTGGGAACATAAGCAGGGAAAGCAAAACCAAGTCGCTGATGCTTTGAGTAGGAAGGAGGTATTTGCTGCTGTATATTCAGTTTCCAGATTGGAGTCTGATTTTATTGATAAAATTAGACTATGTGCTGCCAATGATTCATTATACCAAAAATTAATGAGTCAAGTTCGAGACGGGACAGTCCGGAGGTATTGGATCGAGGACGATCTGCTCTACTTCAAAGGGGGAGGATCGTGGTACCTCAAGGTGGCGGATTGCGTAGGGAACTGATGAAAGAGGTGCATGACACTACGTGGGCTGGACATCTAGGTGTTGAGCGGATGCTAGCTTTACTGGCCCGGGTATATTTTTGGGCGAAAATGGAAGATGACATTGAAGCCTATGTTAAAACTTGTCTAGTTTGTCAACTAGATAAGACTGAACGCAAGAAGGAAGCGGGCTTGTTGCAGCCTCTTCCTATTCCTGAAAGGACATGGATGTCTGTTTCTATGGACTTCATTGGTGGGTTCCCGAAGGTGAACGGAATGGCATCAGTCATGGTTGTGGTTGACAGATTCTCAAAGTATGCTATTTTTGTTGCTGCCCCAGTCGCTTGTTCGTCGGATGTCGCTGCAGAGTTATTTTACAAAAATGTGGTTAAGTTCTTTGTTGTGCCAGCGGATATCGTCAGTGATCGGGATACACGGTTCATAGGCCGATTTTCGACCGCTTTGTTCAACATGATGGGAACTGATCTAAAGTTCTCAACGGCGAACCATCCTCAAACTGATGGGCAAACTGAAAGAATTAATCATTTGTTGGAAGAATATCTAAGGCATTTTGTGACGGCAAGTCAGCGGAATTGGGTGGACTTGTTGGATTCGACACAATTTTGCTAAAATTTGCACAAGTCGTCGGCAACGGAAATGAGCCCATTTGAGTTGGTCTTAAGCAGACAGCCTATGACGTCACTTGATGTTGCCAAGCAAAAGGCTCAAGGGAAGTGTCCTGCTGCCTATCGTTATGCTAGAGACAAGCAAGAGATGCTTGCAGAAGCGCAAGACAGTTTGCGCAAGGCCCAGCGGTGGATCAAGAAATACGCTGACCAGAATCGGAGGAAGCTGGAATTCCAAGTTGGTGATAAGATGTTGCTGAAACTAACTCCCCAAATCTAGAAGCAGATCACGAGAAAGTTTAGACACCGGAGTTTAATTCCCAAGTATGACGGACCATTTGAAGTGGTTCAAAAAGTGGGCGAAGTTGCTTACAGGCTGAAGCTGCCTGAAAGGTTGAAACTACACCCAACCTTCCATGTGAGTTTTCTGAAGCCTTATTATGAGGATGCTGATGATCCGGACAGGAACCAGTCAAAGAGGGCACCGGCTGTGGTGCGCACATAGTTTGATGCTGAGATTGAAAAAATACTGGATCACCAGGTACTTGGTGCCAAGAAGAATAGGCGGACAGAATTTTTGATTCAGTGGAAAGGGAGGCAAGAAGCTGATGCTACTTGGGAGAAGACTAAGTCACTTTGGCAGTTCGACCAGCAATTGGAGGACTACCTCAAAACAGCCTCGACGAGGACGTCGAGTTCAACTGGTGGGGGTGGTTTGTTAGACCCTCAAGTTGGGACTTAGACGCAGGCGGGAAAAGGTCAGTGTCAAGGGCTTGTACATTGCCCCTTGATACGGGCAAACATTGGTTAAGAAAGCAATGTGCAGTTGATTCAAGTGTTTGAGTGTTAGCAAGGCAACTTGACAAATTTCAATGACTGACTGACAGGCGTGCAGGAAGGTAGACTGACAGAAACAGAAGCATGCACCTGACTGACAGGCATGCAGGAAGGCAGACTGACAGGAACAGAAGCATGCACCTGACAGGCATGATTGCGGGCACATGGGTGCTGCACAGGCATGGGTTTTGGACAGTGTGCGCGGCATACATGTCAGTTGGGCAGTAAGGAAGCATGTGTAATGGCTGGCACATGCCAGAAACGCCCCTCCCCTGTTAGTTTATTGTAACCGCCCTGGTAGATTTTGTATATAAATAGGAGTTTGACTGAGACATAAGCAGCAAGTTGTGAGCCTCCAAACTCGTGATTCTTTTGTATATCTGAGAGATAAATAAAAGTTGGGCATTGACTGTAAACGTTGTGTGCGTTTTGTTGTGCTTAATCAGATATTACACCTAAGTGTCAAAACAGGTGTGTGTGTGAAGGCTGAAGTTGGCTGTGAGCTAACTGCCGAACAGTGGTGATAAGGAAAAAAATCACCCCTGTCTCACTCTCCCTCTCTCTCCTTTTTTATTATCCTTCATTTATTTATGTTTCATCTAGTGTTAGTACCCTCTTTGGTAAGGGCGGATTTACCCAAGGGATGGTCGAAAACTTCTATTTACTATGGCTAAGGACCAAAAATACCTCTATGGTTTGGTTCATGATTTTTATTTATCATTCGTCTATCTTTTGGTCCGAAATTTTATGTAACATTATCTTTCGATCTATAAATATTCCAGTGACTAACGGAGTATTGTGTGGTTCTTTCTTTAATGTGTTGGTATCATTTCATTGGGACATGTGGTTTGTGGCACCCCAGTTCGGATTGTATTATGCCCACCTTAGATTTAGACTAACATCATTTCATTGGGAAATGTGGGCTGTGGCACCCCAGTTTGGATTATGCCCCAGATTTAGACCCGCCCCAATATTATACCGGATTGAAGGCAGTTGCACTAAAACTCTCTGCCCTCTCCTATAAATTCATGCGTCATCTCCACTATCGAAGCCATAACAACTTCATTAAAAACAACTGAAAAAATATTGGTAAGTTGTTGTGGATATTTCAGAGAAACAAGATTTATTTTATGGGTTAAATGGGTCATAACCTGTATATGAAGACTGATAACAATATATGGATGCATAATCCTCTTACTGATTGCAGTTGGTACTTGAAGAAGCTCAACTCACTAAAAAATGACTTGATCAACTGGTACTCTCATGGTAGGTATATTCTGATATCCAGAGGGAGGTATTCTATTACCAAAAGCTACAATGTACTTAAGGGCACTTGTGCTAGTTGGAGAACGGATGATTCAATTTGGAGTGCAGTAGCCTAGCCAAGACATAGATTATTCTTTGGTTAGCTGTGCAGAGAAGGCAACTAATAAAGGAGTGACTCAGACACCTGAACTTCCTTGTGATTACTGATGAATGTTGCTTATATGTTGCACTGACTATAAAAACTTGCTTGCATCTTTTTGCAGAATGTTCCTGAACTAAACAACTAAAAAGTGACCTCTCAAGTGTAGGTAAATGACAACGGGAAAATGGCAACAATACTGCTATAATATTATTTATAAGTGGGTACACTAATTGACTTGAGTCGTGCTGCGCACTGTCCTAAGAAACTATTTCAGCAGTGTGAAATGTCTCCCCAGAATTAAATAAACCTACCTCTATTTAAGAGGATACAAGAATCAGCAAAATTAAATTACAAACCCAGCTAGTAGGAAAAGGAAATAAGAAAGGAAACAACTAATATTTAATAGTAGACAACAAAGAAAGAAGAGAAGCGTGAAAGTAAATGAAAGAATGGATGTTTCTTCTGTGTTGAGGTTTGCCGAAGGAAGTCCCTTTTATAGGCAACAAGTTGAAAGCTTTCTTGCCATTTGTCAAGCTTAGTTAAAAATGTTGCATGCATCTTGCCAGAACATGATATCAATTGCCACTCTTTGTTGTTTGTAGGACACATGGACAAAATAAGCCATTTGTCCATAATAGCTTTGAAATACTACCACATCAAGTTGATTGCAGTGGCGAATCTAGGATTTCAAAATAATGGGTGCTCCACCATTTTAGTGGATATAAGCATGTGTAGCATACAATTATTGAGTTTAATTGACCCAGCTTTTTGACACATAGGCCAAAATCTCATAGGAGCGGCCCCACTCCACTCTCATATAGGTGGATTCATCAAGTGTATATTGCTTTTAAATATACCATCCACAAGGAATATAAACTCATTAAGAGTTATTAACTCAACCTCTCAATTAGTAGCAGTCAAGCACACTCTTTTAGTGCTTCAGTGCCAATATCAACTGGTTATTACCCATATGAACCTACTTCATGGGGCCTCCAATCACATAGGTTGGTTTACCATCTTTACTGACAACATGTCGGCCTTAACCCCATCTCTTTTGAGGTTTGAAGAATTAATTTTCTTCCCACAGGTTTAGTCAGAGGATCGGCCAAATTTATCTCTAACTTCACATAGTTAATGGAAATTTTTCCGTCTTTTAAAAGTTGTTTTATGGCATCATGTCTCAATTTCATGTGTTTACTTTACAATTATAAGATTTATTCTTTGCAATAGCTATTGCCGCTTGACAATTACAATGCATAGACACATGAGGCAATACGTCCTTTATTAAAGGGATATTAGCTAAGAAGTTTCTTAGCCACTTAGCCTCAGAACTAGCTAACTCTAGAGCTACAAACTCTGATTCCATCGTCGATCTAGCTATGATCGTCTGTTTAGCTGATTTCCACGATATTGCACCACCATCAAGGGTGAATACATAACCACTAGTGGATTTTGTCTCTCTGAATTAGAGATCCAGTTTGCATCACTGTACCCTTCTAAAGTAGAAGGAAATTCACTCTGTTGGGATTATGAGTATATCTACTTGGTCTACACACAACATAAGCCATATCAGGTCTTGTAAAATTCATTAAATGCATCAGACTCCCAATAATTTGAGGATATTTAGATTGAGAAACTGGGTCACCAGTATTCTTTTTCAACTGAGAGTTAGCATCAAAAGGAGTGCTCACAGATGTGACATTAAAATATTCAAACTTCTTAAGAAGTCTCTCAACATAATGTTCTTGTGACAATATTATTCCATCTTCACTCCTTATAAATTTAACTCCCAATATTGTATTTACTTCACCCAGATCTTTCATATCAAAACTAGCAGAAGAAATAATTTAGTGCTTTGCACAATATTTAAACTTGTACCAAATATAAGCATGTTATCAACATATAGACATATTATCACATAATCATTGTATACCACTTTAGTATAAACACATTTATCAACCTCAACTGAAAAAAAATTTGTCTCTCAGCAAGACTTGTTCAAATTTCTCATACCACTGCTTAGGAGCTTATTTAAGGCCATAAAGAGATTTAATTAATTTACAAACTTTATTTTCTTGTCCAGGAATGACATAGCCTTCAGGTTGAACCATATAAATTTCTTCTTCTAAATCACCATTTAAAAAAGCTGTTCTAACATACATTTGATGGATAAAAAGCTTATGGATTGAAGCTAAGGCAATTTAAACTTGAATAGAAGAAATTCTAGTCACTGATGCAAATGTATCAAAATAATCTATATTTTGTTTTTGAGAAAATCCTTTTGCTACTAACCGAGCTTTATATTTATCTAAATATCCATCAGGATTAAATTTCTTTTTGAAAATCCATTTACAACCAATAGGCTTTGCACCAGGAGGTAAATCTGTTAAAATCCATGTTTTATTTTTCTAAATAAAATTGATTCAACTTTTATTGCCTCTTTCCAATAATTAGCTTCTGAAGAAGATATAGCTTCAAAATAATTTGATGGTTCATTATCGACAAGAAAAGTTTGAAAATCATTTCCATAAGAAAAATATTCTTTCCTAGGCATTTTGCTTCTTCTCAGTTCCTCGTTAGAGGTAATCTCATTATTTGTTTCACTAGGTGTATGAGAAATTTTATCAGATAGTGGATAAATATATTCAAAGAACTCAACATTCTTTGTCTCAATTATAGTATTGCAATCAAGCACATCACTTTGTAAAACAATAAATCTATATGCAGCACTACGTTCAACATATCCAACAAGAATGCAATCAGTAGTTTTAGTACCTATTTTTCTCTTTTTATGTGCAGGTAAAAGAACCTTAGCAAGGCACTGATAAGTGGGAATTTTAACTGCTTATTAGTACCTTTTAGCTTTTGTTTTAGTCCAAAAGCATTGAATTGTGTTCCCGAAACTAATGAAATTTTGCAAAATTGCAGGTATGTTGGAAGTTTGATCTCCCGAGATAAAATCTGACTCAAAAAGGAGTGTTCCCAAAAAAAAGGCAATAAAGGGCGCAAAAGCACAAATGTGCGGTCCCCAGAAGGAATTCTGCAGCCACAGAAGAAATTACGGACCGCAGAATTTCATTTGTAGCCGTAAACCAAGGAGAAACATTTAGTGGAACTTGCGTAAAATGTGGACCGCACATGAATTATGCGGCCGCAAAACTGGGTTAAGAATCGAAGATCAGAGCAAAAAGAAAAAGTCCAAGAACCTCTGCGAACTGCGGACCGCACAAGAATTGTGCAGCTGCAGAAGAGTTGCCTTGCGGCCACAGCCCAAAAATGTGCGGCCGCAGATGACTGCCTAGCGGCCGCAGTTCAGAAATGTTTGGCCATAAAACTGCACTTCCTGCCAGATGAAGAAATCTGTGGACCACACATGGAATTGTGCGGTCGTTGAACCTTCCGAGGGGCATTTTTGTCCGAAATTTTTAGCCTTGTATAAATAGACGAGTTTCACAAAATTAGGTCAGGTTTGAACATCTAAAGTTATTGTAGCAGTTTTTCTTTACTACTTTAGGAAGTTTTACATTGCTTTGGTGTATTTACATTAGATTTAATCATGTTAAGCTTCCATTATAAGTTTAATTAGTTTTTCTTCCTTATTTTCTTCAAATCCCATTATGAGTAGCTAGACTTTTACTAGGGTTGTGACCCAACCCTAGTGTGTAAACCTTATGGGTATCTAATTTAGTGCTTGTTTATGATTAGGTGTTGATTATTTAGCTTACTTCATGCTTTAATTGTAGAATTAATGATTGCAAACAATAATTCATGGATATTTGACTTAGTCTGTACTTGAGAAAGTAGGACCTAGTTTGAGATAACTTAGCTAACAAGGAATTGGGTCAATTGAGAGATTGATTAACCCGATTAAAGGGTTCAACCTAGAGATAGTAATAACCCGACTTGAGCTCTTATCAACTAATTTGGGTGATAAAAACGGTGCTAGCTATATATTTGGGTGTGTTTTTAGAATATCTTCTTTTCCTTTTGTGCTACTAACTTGTTTGAGAAATCGTAGGTGCAACCATAACAAACAATGCGCTCGGAAATTTGCCTTTGGGAGATGTGTACGTCGAGGATGAGCAAGTTGATGAGGTTCCTGTTGNACCCCCACCACGAGCGGCTCCACACCGGGTATTTTCAATGAAGGATATGCTAGCGAAATAGTCCCTCCTCGTATTAGGGCGGGCAACTTTCTAATCACCAATGTGATGCTCACTTTGCTAGAGCAACGAGGTTTCTTCACCGGTGCTACTAGACAAAATGCATACAAACATTGGAAGGGGTTTGTGGACACTTGTTGGGGGAGCAAACAAACAAATGTCTCCGAGGATGCACTGACACTAAGGCTTTTTCCCTTCTCTCTACGAGGGAAAGCTTTAGATTGATTGGAACATTTTCCAGACCATTCCGTTGACACTTGGGATGAGTTGGCGGAAAAGTTTATTTCTAAGTTCTTCTCTCCGAGGCACATGGCTACACTTCGGAATGAGATTTTGGCATACAATCAAGAGCCAAATGAACCACTACACGAGATATGGGAACGTTATAGAACAATGGTTAAGGAATGTCCCAACAACGATATGACGGAGAATATGATTCAACAAACTTTCTGTCGTGGGATTAACACAACCAACCAATATGTAGTGAATCAACTTGCCAGGTGGGAACTTCATGATTACGCCTTATGTGGAGACGTGTGAGATTTTAGATGAAATGGCGAAAATATCATCGGCATGGAAATCCCAGGCTAATGTTCCACAAGGTGATCCGAACGTGATCCACCTTTACAAAAAGTTGCATGACCATGGGTATAACGTTGACGAATTGACTACCACCATGAATCAATTAGCAAAGGCTCAACTTCAACAAGTGCAAAATCTTAAGAAAGTCAATGCCATGGAGGGAGTGAACATGATGGTGAACAAACTAAGGACCAAGGGTCCAAAAGTGCAACATTAAGTGGAGAATTATGTGCAAGAGGATAGTGGTTTTGATCAAGATGATTCTTACAATGAACAAGAAGAGGAGGTGCAATATGTTAACAACTTTCAAAGGCAACAAAACAACTTCCAAGGCCCAAACCAACAACAATGACGACTTTAAAACAATCAAGACAATTGGAATTCTAACAACCAAGGAAATTAGAATGGTGGAAACAATCAAGAGAATTGGCATAAAAACAATAATCAAGGAAATTGGAGTGGCAATAATCAAGGAAACT
>MCJB01048123.1:16733-35575 GCA_002018475.1 Nicotiana obtusifolia
GGGGGGGGGGGGGGTAACACTCAAGGCGGATAGAACAATAATCAAGGAAATCAGGGGTCAGGTTTTCAAATTCCCCCGATGTATCAACAACCGAACAACCCGCCTCCTTGTCCTTCTCATGGTCCAATTTCTTCAAAAAATGAGATGGGGCGTATTAAGAACATGTTCAAGAAAATGATGGAAAGTCGGATGCCCAACTTGCCTCACACAACACATCAATCTGCAATTTAGAAGTTCAAATGGGGCAAATCTCTCAGGCTCTAAATTCTCGTCCTCAGGGAGCACTACCAAGTGACACGGTAGTAAACCCAAAGGGTGGAAACAACACGGGGCTAGCCAATGGCCATTACTACAAGAAGTGGAATTAGTCCTACCTCAAGTCAAAAGCAACTTGTGAATGATGAGCAAGTGGTACAAGAAGAAGAGGTCCCGAATAATGTGGTGCAATCAAATGATGAAGTTCGGATTGATATAGATGATAGTGTGGAAGAGACTCAAGAGGAGGTGAACCCTTCTAGGGATCACATTATTGACATACCGGAGCCAGTAGTGCAAAAGGCTAAGGCACCATTATTTGCCAAGCAAAATGGCGAGAATCAATTCAAGAAGTTCATTCAAATGATGAAGAGTCTCTCAATCAATATGCCATTAGTTGAAGCTTTGGAACAATTGCTCGGTTTTGCAAATTTTATAAAGGATCTCATGAAAAAAAAGCGGTCAATAAATTTTGAAACTATCAAAGTCACTCATCAAGTAAGTGCAATTGGGAATTCAATGGCTCCTAAGTTAGAAGATTCTGGTGCATTCACGATTCCTTGTACGATTGAAAGTGCCGCGTTTGCTAAAGCTCTTAGTGATCTTGGGGCAAGTATCAATTTGATGCCCTATTCGGTTTTCAAGACCTTGGGAATTGGGAAACCAAGACCCGCCTCTATGAGATTGCAAATGGCCGGTCGTACTATGAAGAGACCTTTGGGAGTGATTGAAGATGTCTTGGTTCGTGTTGATAAATTCATTCTTCCGGCGGATTTTGTCATTCTAGATTGTGAAGTCAATTATGAGGTGCCGATTATTCTTGGAAGACTTTTCCTTGCTACGGGGAAGGCTCTTTGTGATGTTGAAGCCGGAGAATTCGCCTTCTGGGTGGGTGATGAACAAGATTTTCCATGTGTGTAAGTCCATGCAGCAACCAAATAGCAACGAGGTGTGCTCTTTTGTGGACAGATGACCGATGTTATTGTTGATGATATGAGTGACACAGTCAATGTTGGTGATATGTTGGAGGCCGTCTTGCTCAACTTTGATGATGACGAGATGGATGGATTCATGGAATGTGTGAACTCTTTACAAGGAATGGGGTCGTACATTTTGCACCCCGAAAATTATCTTTGGATCTTGAAAATAGAAAAACTCCTCCTACAAAGCCTTCCATTGAAGAGCCTCCTACCTTGGATTTGAAGCCATTGCCTCCACATCTTCGATATGAATTTCTTGGCCCTTGTTCTACTTTACCAGTTATTCTTTCCTCTTGTTTGACTAACGTGCAGGTAGATTCTACATTGGAGACACAATGAAGCTATGCAAGAAGTTGTCAAAAAGGAGATTATCAAGTGGTTGGATGCTGGTTTGTCTACCCCCATCTCCGATAGTTCGTGGACTTCTCCGGTTCAATGTATCCTGAAGAAGGGGGCATTACGGTGGTCACCAACTACAAGAATGAGTTTATTCCTATAAGAATTAAGAATTGTAACCAGATGGAGGGTGTATATGGACTATCGTAAGCTCAAGAAAGTCACAAGGAAAGATCATTTTTCACTTCCTTTATTAGATCAAATGTTGATAGATTGGCCGGTCGTGCTTTCTATTGGTTTCTTGATGGGTATTCGGGCTACAACCAAATTCTTGTTGCTCTGGAAGATCAAGAAAAAACAACCTTTACATGTCATTATGGTAGTTTCGCCTTCAAGCGGATGCCATTTGGTTTGTGCAATGCACTGGCGACTTTTCAAAGGTGTATGATGGCTATCTTCACGATCATAGTGGAGGACTACCTTGAAGTTTTTATGGATGACTTAGGGTGGTTGAAGATTCTTTTGACGATTGTCTTGCAAATTTGTTGCTCAATTGGGAGAAGTGTCATTTCATGGTCGAGGAAAGCATTTTCCTTGGCCACAAAATCACAAAGAATGGAATTGAAGTTGACAAGGCAAAGATTGAGGTGATTTCTAAACTTCCACCTTCAACTTCGGTGAAGGGTATGCAGAATCACTTAGGCAACGCGGGGTTTTACCGACATTGCATCAAAGATTTCTCTAAGGTGGTGAACCCATTGTGCAAGCTTCTTGAGAATGATGCTAAGTTCAACTTTGATGATGATTGCATGAGAGCTTTTGAAATGTTAAAGTTCAAGTTGACAACTATTCCCATCATCACTGCTCCAAATTAGAGCACCCCTTTTAAACTATGTGTGATGCAAGTGACATAGCGGTTGGGGCTGTTTTGGGGCAACGTGGTAACAAGCTTTTTCACCCGGTCTACTATGCTAGTAAGACCATGAATAGTGCCCAATTAAACTACATTGTTATGGAGAAAGAGCTCCTTGCCATTGTATTTGCAATTGAAAAGTTCCGCCCGTATTGATGGGTGCAAAGGTCATTGTCCCCATGGATACTGCGGCACTTCGCTATCTTATGAGCAAGAAAGATTCCAAAGCTCGATTGATGAGATGGGTGCCTTTTTTGCAAGAGTTTGATATTGACATCCAAGATAGAAAAGAGAGTGAAAACCAAGTGCCGGACCACTTCTCTCGTTTGGAGGAGGAGGCCGCATGATGGCCTTGAAATTAATAACTCCTTCCCGATGAGCAAATCTTGGCCATTTCAATGAAAGATGTGCCATGGTTCGCGGATCTAGCAAATTTCCTTGTGTGTGGAATCATCCCGGATGAGTTCTCTTCAAACCAAAAGAAGAAGCTCAAACAGAATTGTCAAGAATATTATTGGGATGAACCATACCTTTTCCGAATTTTCAAGGATGGGGTAATTAGAAGATTTGTACCGGAAGAATATCAAGGTGAAATTCTCGGGGCTTGTCATTCTTCACCATATAGTGGTCATCATGGTGGAGCAAGAACGCGGCCAAAGTGCTAAGTTGCGGTTTCTATTGGCCCACTCTTTACAAGGATGCTAGTGAGCTAGTGAAAAGATATGATGAATGTCAACTGGCTTGTGGAATCTCAAAGAAAAATGAAATGCCTCACTACCATTCTGGAGATTGATATTTTTGATGTATGGGGTATTGACTTTCTGGGTCCTTTTGTGATTTCTTGTGGAAACACCTACATCTTGGTCGCGGTTGATTATGTTTCCAAATAGGTTAAGGCCGTTGCTTTACCCAACAATGAGGCGAGAAGTGTGGTGACGTTCTTGAAGAAGAATATTTTCACAAGGTTTGGTACTCCGCGGGCTAGTATAAGCGATGGGAGGTCACACTTTTGCAACAAGGCTTTCGACACTTTACTTGGCAAGTATGGTGTTACTCATAAGGTCACAACTCCTATTATCCACAAGCTAGCAGTCAAGTGGAAGTCTTCAACTGGGAGATAAAGAGTATTTTATCCAAAATGGTGAATGCTAATTGGACGGATTGGTCCAAGAAGCTTGATGATGCACTATGGGCTTATCGGACGGCTTACAAAACACCTATCGGAATGTCGCCATACAGGTTGGTGTTCGTAATAGCTTGTAATCTTCCTGTGGAACTAGAGCACAAGTCCATGTGGGCTCTAAAGAAGTTGAATCTTGATTGGGTTGTAGCCGCTAACTTGAGGGTTGCACATTTGAATGAACTAGATGAGTTCCGGTACCATGCTTATGCAAGTTTGTCCTTGTACAAAGAAAAGATGACACATCTTCATGACAAACACATTTGGAACAAAGATTTCAAGGTAGGCAATCTTGTATTGTTGTTCAACTCAAGGTTGAGGATGTTTCCCGAAAGCTAAAGTCTAAATGGAGCAGTCCTTTTGAAATTATGGGTGTGACACCTTTTAGTATATTGGACTTGAAAAACAAAAACAATAAAGTATTCCGAGTCAATGGTCACCGGGTGAAACACTATTTGGGAAAAGTTGGAAATAGCCACATCGTGGCGGTCATTCATTTCAATTGATGGTATTTTGCATCGTGCCGCGGCGTTAAATTAAGCGCTTCTTGGGAGGCAACTCATATTTCTTTTCATTTTTTTTCTTTTCTTTTGTTGTTAGGTGTTATTTTTGTGCTAACTTGATTTGAAGTGTACTACAGGGCTGAGTGTGACTTATTGGAATTGCGGACAAAAATCTGGCTTAGTGTTGCAAGAAGTACGGACCGCACATTGGTAGTTGCTGTAGGAAAATTGCACTGAAGCCGCAGAATTATCTTGCGGACCGCACAAATAAAGGGGTGAAGACGCAAAATCCCTAAAATTTAGTCTGTCAGAAAAAAGGTCGATTTGCGACCGCAAGAGGAAACCTGCGACCGCATATAATATTTTGCGGACCGCAGATGAAGAATCAAAACGGAAGACCCAGGTAATAGAGTGTGGACCACACTTGAAATTGTGCAGCCGCACTCGACCTTGTTCCCCTTTAGCCGACCAAAGGGTATAAATTAGGGCATTTCTTAATTTTTCCACTTTATGACTCAAATGTGCAGCCGCAGGTCTAATTGAACGGACCACAGAAATCATGTTGCAGCCGCACATCAGCCAATTCTGTGTCATCAGAGAGTTGGCATATTTTGGGTTTCTGAGTTGCGGCCACAAATGAATTTGTGCGGACCACATTTCATTTTTTGTGGCCGCAAACCAAAATTGTGCGGTCTGCATGAATTGTGTCCACTGCAGTACTCTAACTCTCTTATAGTGTACTACATTACATGAAACGTAGTTCATGATTTCCCCTTCGCTCTCTTTAGCATTTTGGTTTAACACCACGCAGGCAGCTGGTACCTTCCCAGCTTCTTCATCAGGTAACCTGCCAATTCAACACATTGTCAGCGGCACTTTGCCTGTAAAAATTCATTAATGAATTAGTATCTCCTTTACTTGAACACGGGTTTCGAGCAAGGCCTCATCTGCGGCCATAAGAAAATTGTGCAGACCGCAGATCCTTATCCTGCAAGTATGTTTAAGCTGTGAACCTCACTGTGTTTCTTGGTGTATACTTGCATATCTCCTTGTACGCCTGAACATTGAATTGCAACTAACAATCGCCTTTTGCTTGATACAGATGATGGTTCGACTAGAGGCAGAGGCGACACTTCTAAAGGGAGGGGTGAACCTTCTAGGGGTCAAGACAAGAATGCCTTATCCCTCGGCCAACAAAGGACAATAACAAAGAAAGCTACCACCGGCAGAGGGAGAGGTGCAGATCTCTCCGAGACGAGCTCTTATGTCCCGTCTAGGGAAGAATTAGAGGGAAACTCAACCTCTTTTCAAGAGCAGTCGGCCGTACAGTCAAGGCCGCAAGGGAGATACCAACTCAGGGACGAATCGTCCTCATCTCATTGCACTTCCGAGGGATCGAAAAGTGCTAGTCAGGCTTCTGAGCCATCAACTACACCTGTTCCTGAGGCATAAGATACACCAATTCAAAATATCCCCGATGATGGCAGAGGGGGAGATGCTGCAGCTGCGGCCTTGAAAGGTCGAAGAAGAAAGAAGTCTGGGAGGACCATTTTGTTAGCTTGGCTGCCTTCACCAGCTTTCGTACATGGTGTCCAGTGAGGTCGCTTACTCTTGAGCGACAATTTCAGTTGAAATATTTGGAGAGGTACACCCCGGTTGTGGTGAGACAGTTCAAGAAACGCAAGGGGTGGATGTGGTTCACCGAGAGTGTCGTGGAAGCCAAAGAGTACCTTGTCCGTGAATTCTACACCAGTGTGGCGCATATCAAAAAGGGGATAAAAGTCACCAAAGTGCTTAACCTCAAAGTGAGATTTGATCAGCATACACTCAACACATACATAGGTTTTGAAGATGTTGAGCTCAAAGAATATTTGGAAAAGTTTGAAATGGGAGATGCAGCCCTGCCTTGGTTAGCGGAGATTCTAGAAGCACCAGGGCCACCACCACCATGGATTGCTGCTAGGGTTCCTATCCACAGGAGCACCCTGAGTTTTGAGACGAAGGGGTGGCAAACCTTTGTCTGTAGAAGACTGGACCCGTGCCAGAATGAAACTTACCTTCCGATTCCTCAACAGTCTTGGTTTCTTCTATTATGGCCGGGTACCCTGTCAATATGGGGGTCGTGATGTCGGCCAACATCTCAGTGATTGCTCGACAAGATGACTTGTCCTATCCGTATCCCCACACTATCACAGAGTACCTCATAGATGCAAGGGTAGAGACGAGGGATTATGACACAAAGGTGAAGCCGATGAAGCATTTTACTTGGTATTCATTTATGGATGCGAACAATCTGAAGAAGAAAGTATAGCCTCCTACCACTACGGGCCAGTCTGATGAGCCAGCTATGGTAGCTGCTGAGGCAGTTGTCGTTCCATCCACTTCGGCCGAGCCTTCCTCCAGTGCCGCAGCTATGCCTCCGCCATCATCAACAGCCCCTTCTGCAGCTCCTACCACAGATTCCACTTTGGCTGTGAAGCCGGTGCCCATGCCTACTGCCCTACTTTCTATGCTGCAAGTCTCCCAGACATTGGCGAGCCTCAACAACTGGATGCAAACAGCAACTACAAAGATGTCTGACTTATCCAGTACTGTTGCAGCACAGTCTACTACTCAGTAACCTCAGTTTCCCCTGACAGTTGAGGAGACATTAAAGAAGATCCTAGAGATCCAGAACACCATTATAGCTACCTTGGTGCAGCACGGGTCAGTGATCGAAGAGCTGGGAAAGGAAGTAAAGAAGATGAGAAAGTCCTAGGCCAGCAAGAAGTCACTGGACAAGCTCCGGAGACAGGTGACCAAACTTGCTGCAGCCGGAGATCTCCCATTTGGCATTGCTGATTGACCCACACCATTCAGGGCCAGATCCTATAGCACCAGCAGCACCGGTGGCACCAACCGACCAAGGAGGAGCCAGACTTTGCTGCCGACACTGCCGAGGCAGTGGTCAGATATTCACCAACCCAGCCACACCTAGAGTTGAGGATGATGAGATTTAGTTGGATGATACTAAAGGCGATGACACTGTTGGGGACACAGAGATGTCTAAGGAGCCATAAGGAGTTTTTTCACTTTTTCCCCTCTTTTACTCTTATTTTGTCAAGCATTTGGGGATAATGCTAATCTTTATACGGGGGAAGGGGGGGGGGGGTTTATTGATCATATTTGGTATGTTCTGAGACATTTGACCTGTAATAACTTGATATTTTTTTTTCTTTTTTTCTTATTGTGTATATATTCTCTTTCTTTCTCTCATTATATGTATTCAGTAGTTTTTGTTTATTAGACTCTTTATTTTTGTTTTTTGTTAGTTCTTAGTTTAATTTAGTAGCTTCTTAGTTTGATTTAGTAACGTCTTTTTATGTTTTAATAGATTATAAGCCTTTCATTTTCTTAATGCCACGGTTCTTTCCAAAGGTTGTTGTTGTGTGAACCGGGTGACTCGTCCCAACAATGAATGGCGTGATAACCTTCATAAGGGAATGAGTCTGTTTTTGGTGTTTAGGTAATAATAGTAGTAGTAATGAATAAAAAGACCTAATTAAGTCATGCTTGAAGAGTCAAACATGCTTCAATTGGTACCATAACTTAACTACGTGCTTATGGTTAGAAACAAGATTTCTAAAAGAAATAGCTCTAATTAGTGACTTTGTGACTCTTGTGTTGACTTCGGCAATCATCGAGTGGTTTAATTGGACCATAGTGATTTTTAAACTTGAATATGATCGTTGTGGGCCCTCGACTCTGTCCTCTTTAACAATCCGGTTGCATGAGGGGTAAGATGAATTGTTACTAGTCCTAGTATCCATGCGAAGAGTCTAGAACTTTCCCCAAATGTGTTTCAAGGTGAAATCCTAAGTTTGCTTGGTTTGAAAAGTTATTGTAGACCCTCCTTGGCCCGTTTAGATTTTCTATTGCCAACCAATGTCATACCCCTAGTCAACCCCTTTGAGCCTCTAGCCTTTCTCATTTGATAACCATGTTACAAGCATTTACCCATTTTGTCGTGACCCTCTCTTGGCACCCGAGCTTTCCTTAATACTCTTGTGAAACAAATGACTAAAAATGTAAGTTTGAGGGAGAGAGGAGGAACTTGAAAAACGTATCAAGGCATAAAAAGAGAAAAGAAATGATGAGAAAGAAAGGAAAGAAAAGAAAAGAACAAAAAGGAAAATGCAAAAAAAAAAAGTGAATAAGTGGAAGAGTTGAAGGGATTCAAAGAGAGGTAATGATCTAAAACATGAAAAAATCAAAGAGGGAGAAAAAGAATGTAAGGATCAAGAAAGAGTGATGTTAAGTTTCTCTAGTCCCCCAAGGAAAAGAAAGTGCCTCAAAGAATTGGCAAAGTGTGAGCCAAGAAATGAAAAATGGAGTGCTTAAGGAAAGGTGTAATCACTCACCCATATTGTATCCAACCCTAATCCAAAATCCTTCATTACATCCCAAAAGAAGTCCTACTTGATTTCAAGCCGAGTGAACCTACATTAGTGGTGATCTACATGAGGGGGAAGCCTATGGTACTTGAAACCGTACTTGCGACATTCTCTTGAGAGAGATGAGTAAACCTTTCATAAATCTTTGGATTGAGTGCTAAAGTTCTTAAGTGATTTAGGAAAATAGAAATTAGAGGAGGAAGAGTTTTGAGTCCACCATGACCTACATGATAGGTCAAGAGTCCTTGATGAGTAAAGTCAATTCTTGAAGCTCAAATATCACATTAGAACTATATGTGCATGAATGTTTAACTTTTCACCTTGTTGATAATACATGAGTAGTGTGGGTGCTTGTTGGTCCCAACTGATGTGTGGATGGCTCACCTTTCACTCATTGAAATGACCCTTAACTTTTGGAGGTGGGAACTAATTTATTTGCTTGAGGATAAGCAAAGACATAAGTTTGGGGGAATTGATAAGTAGGGATTTTGACTGCTTATTAGCGCCTTTTAGCTTTCTTTTTAGTCAAAAGCATTGAATCGTGTTCCCAAAACTAATGAAATTTTACAAAATTGCAGGTATGCTGGAAGTTTGGTCTCCCGATATGGAAATCCGACTCAAAAAGGAGTGTTCCGAAGCACAAGGAAATAAAGGGCGCAGAAGCACAAACGTGCGATCCATAGAAGGAATTCTGCGGCCGCAGAAGAAATTGCGGACAGCAGAATTCCATCTGCGGCCGCAAACCAAGGAGAAACATTTAGCAGAACTTTGCGCAAAGTGCGGATCACACATGAATTGTGCGGCCGCAAAACTGGGCTAAGAGTCAAAGATCGGAGAGTATGCAAAATGACCAAGTCTAGGAACCTCTGTGAATTGCGGATTGCACAAGGATTGTGCGGCTGCAGAAGAGTTGCCTTTCAGCCGCAGCCCAGAAATGTGCGGCCACAATTCAGAAGTGTGCGGTCGTAGAACTGCACTTCCTACCAGATGAAGAAATCTGCGGACCGCACATGGAATTGTGCGGCCGCAGAACCTTTCGAGGGACATTTTTGTCCGAAATTTTCAGCCTTGTATAAATAGACGAGTTTCACAAAATTAGGTCAGTTTTGAACATCTGAAGGTGTTGTAGCCGCTTTTCTTTACTACTTTAGGAAGTTTTACATTGCTTTGGTGTATTTACCCTAGGGTTGTGACCCAACCCTAGTGTGTAAACCTTATAGGTATCTAATTTAGTACTTGTTTATGATTGGGTGTTGATTATTTAACTTAGTTCATGCTTTAGTTATAGAATTAAGGATTGCAAACATTAATTCATGGATATTTGACTTAGTCTGTACTTGAGAAAGAGGGACCTAGTTTCGGATAACTCAGCTAACAAGAAATTAGGTCAATTGAGAGATTGATTAACCCGATTAAAGGGTTCAACCTAGATATAGTAATAACCCGATTTGAGCTCTTATCAACTAATTTGGGTGATACTCACTTGGTCTTAAGAAAGCCAAATTGGGAAAAATCACTCTCTGACCGAGAGGTATTTAGTGGGTAATGTAGAGTTGAGAGCTATAATACACCCCAATCAAGAAAACAAGCATTAACTTTTTTATCCTATTAGGCAAACACCTAGATTATGGTCGCAGCCCTAGGCCTTTTACCAATTTGGGCAAAACCTTAAAAATAATTATCTCTAGTCTACTTTCTTTATCTTGAACCCATTAGATTAACAATAGAATTAAAAAATAAATCCTTTTTGTGGAAGTGCAATTTAGATAATCCAATTGCTCATTTGAAATATATACTCCTAACTCCCATCCTCGCTGCCAGTGGATTCGACCCCGACTCCTAGTTGGGTATTTATTATTGCATACGACCGTTTCACATTTCTATTGAGGTATGCTTTGGACGTGATCAGGCAACCCCACACTCTTAAATATTTCAAGTTAGGTTTATAACCCTTCCATAATTCATACGGAGTTTTGCCAGTTCTTCTATGTGGCATTCTATTTTGTAAGTGACATGCAGTTGATATAGCTTCACCCCACAAATTGTCTGGTGCATTAGAACTAACTAGCATAGAGTTCATCATCTTTTTCAATGTTCTATTTTTCATTTCAGCTATTCCATTTGACTCGGGTGAATAAGGCGGAGTTACTTCATGAATAATTTCATTCTTTTCACAAAAATCATTTAATGATAAATATTCTCCACCTCTATCAGATCTAATTCTCTTGATTGTTCTACTAAGTTGATTTTCAACCTGAGTTTATAACAAATAAAAGCATTAAAGGCATCATTTTTATTTTTAAGCAAATACAACTTAGTAAATCTAGAAAAATCATCAATAAAAGTCACATAATATCTTTTACTGCCTCTAGTTATAGTCTGTTTTAGATCGCCTGAATAAGTGTGAATCAAGGATAATAGTTCAGTTTCTCTATTTACAGAAAAATAAGTCTTTCTGGTACTTTTAGCTTCAGCACATATTCACACTTTTCTATATTGTTTGAGTCTAAACCAAATATTAAGCCTAGTGACTGCATTTTTCTTATATATGCGATATTAATATGTCCTAGTCTAGCATGCCATAAAGAAATAGACTCAACCATATAAGCAGAAGCAGATATGTTTACATTGATAACATCAAAAACATTAAGTACAAAGATTCCTTGGTTACAATAGCCCTTTCCCGCAAACACATTATTTTTGGTCATTATGATCTTATCAAATTCAAATGACACTTTTACTCCGGCGCTTCCCAAAAAGGATACAGACATCAAGTTTGCCCTCATAGTAGGAACATACAGTACATCAACAAGGGCTAAAGTTTTTTCCGAAGTGAGTTTCAGGAGAACTTTACACTTACCCAAGACTTCACTAGTACTTGAGCCTCCAAGGTAGACATCTTCTCTATCATCTTCTACATAAGTATAAGAGGAAAATGCTTCTCGATTTGCATAATTGTGCCAAGTAACCCCAGAGTTTACCACCCATTCTTTTGCATGTGCTACAATATTTACTTGAGAAATGACAGCTGCAATACTATCACCTCCTTCAGCTAAGTTAACCTTAGGAGTATTAGTTTTTTCTTTGTCATCTCCTGCTCTGTACCTGCACTGTGAGGCATGATGGCCTGGTTTTCCACAAACAAAACAAGATCCTTTTTTTCTTTTAATGTTAGTATTTTTAGGCTTGTAACATTGAGGCTTATTCTCATACCTTTTGCGATTGTTGTTGCTGCTTTGCACTAAGTTTGCTTTAAGAGCTGTCATCCTAGCTTTGGCGGATTCTTTTCTATTGGAATCTTCAAATAGGATGTGAGTCACAATTTTCTCAATGGTAAAATTTTCCTATTTGTGCTTTAAGTTGTTTTTATAGTCACTCCACGAGTCAGGCAGCTTATCAATTACCACTCTAGCAGCAAAATTTTCTGGTAAAGACATCCCCTCGGCCTTCAAGTCTTTTAGCAATTATTGATATTCGTTGATTTGCACGTTCATCTCTTTATCATCTCTCATCTACCACTGATAAAATTTTCCTACTACAAATTTTATTTTGTAGCATCTTCACCAGTGAATTTTTTAATTAAGGCTTCGCAGATAGTTTTTGCTTCTTTATAACTACAATACACGTCAAACAGTACATTAGAAATAATTTGTGATATAGTATGACGGCGTACCTTGTTGGCTTGTTGCCTTGATTCTACTATTTTATTATCAGCATCTGCACTAGGTTGTGGATGCAACAGTGCATGTGCAACACCATGCACATCAAGCAGTGAGAAAATACATTCTGGCCAACGCTTGAAATTTTCATTGGCAAAAATTTCAATATTTGACACATCTGGAAATGGCCTGGCATATGGCAGTGCAACTGGGGCTAGAACAACGGAGGTAGTGCCAATATTGGTAGTATCAGTAGTATTTTCAGCATCAGTGTTGTTTGCCATAGTTTCTTAGATTGTAGGGAAATGACAACGGGGAAATGACAAAAATACTGCTATAATATTATTTGTAAACGGGTACGAAGATTGACTTGAGTCGTGCTGGTCACTGTCCTAAGAAACTATTTCAGTAGTGTGAAATGTAAACCCGGGATTAAACAAGCCTACCACTATTTAAGAGGATACAGGAATCACCAAAATTAAGTTACAAACCCAGCTAGTAGGAAAAGGAAATAAGAATGAAAACAACTAATATTTAATATTAGACATCAAAGAAAGAAGAGAGGCGTGAAAGTAAATGAAAGAATGGATGTTTCTTCTGTGTTGAGGTTTGCCGAAGGAAGTCCCTTTTATAGGCAACAAGTTGAAAGCTTTCTTGCCATCTGTCAAGCTTAGTTGTCAAAACTGTTGTATGCATCTTGCTAGAATATGGTATCAATTGCCACTCTTTGTTATTTGTAGGACACATGAACAAAATAAGTCATTTGTCAATAATAGCTTTGAAATAATGCCACATCAAGTTGGTTGTAGTGGCGAATCTAGGATTTCAAAATAATGGGTGCTCCACCATATTAGTAGATATAAGTGTGTGTAGCATACAGTTATTGAGTTTAACTGACCCCATCCTTTTCGACACATAGTGCGAGCGCGCGTGTGCGTGCTATGTTGCATGTAAGATATTACCAAAATATACAACTATTTGGACCAAGTATAAATGTGCAACTATTTGAACCAATTGGTAACAATGTCTAACATGTAAACTATGATAAATATTGCCTTTATTTAAAAATACCGTTTATTCTTAATTATTCTCGTTGTTTTAGTAATAACATCATATCTTACCCTAGAATTATTTCCAAAATATTAATCTAAAATTAGCCTTGGATTGAAGATAAATTTTATGTATCTACACAAATTAATAAACGAAATTTTTATAGAAAATTATATTAAATTATTATCAATTGACTTCATTATGTTGTGGAAAAGAAGAAATATCTTTTGTTTGGACTGGTTTGATGGGAAATTAACATAAAAAAAAGAGAAAAAGAAAATAGAAGGTTCTCTGTTAGGAAAGACAGTATGAAATTAGGGAACTAAAATAAAAATGAAAAAAAAAAAAGCAAACAGAGAAAAAACGAAGAAGAGACAACATGGTTCAAGGGGGGATCGATCTCCCGCAGATCAGATACTGGTTGTAAGATTTATTACTGCCCATACAACCAAAGAACCCATTTACACTTTCAGTCTATAGGTGCTAACTCTATTATTTAACTTATTTTTCATCAATTATCAGTACTAATATATAGGTTCAGTGTTAGAAGTAATAGGTGTTGCAGCATCCATAGAGCTCTATGTGTATCCGCCATTGGCCGGTTGGCTATTCAACTTCAAGCTGGTGAAATACAGATGATTTAAAAAAGGATTAGAAGAAAATACTAGAAGCAGTTTCAAAAGGATATTGTGGCATCTATATGGGGAGCAATCATCTACCATACTTGGAAGGCTAGGAATTGGACACTCTTCAAGAACTAGATTGTACATAATGAGACAGTCTTGACATAAGTTAAGAAGAAAATTGTAAAAAGATTAGATTTTTTTTAAGCTGATATATATAATGAGACTAGAAATAGTCTTATTCAAAGACTTCTTTGTAATTAGAGTTTTATATCAGTGGCCTAATTTTTCTTCGCAACATCGGTCCGTAGAAGATGGTTGTGTGCTTAGGTAATCCTTAGGTGTATTTATTGCTTGTTTTTATGGATTATGGTATTATTCACAGTAGTTACAAAAAGAAAAAAGCAGCAACTCCAATAAGAAACAGCCAACAAAAATCACCACATCCTACTATTAAAACTAGCCAAAAACTCAAGCGAAACAACTGCAAAACACCACAAAAATCAGTCACAACTCACCCAAAGTACCACCCAAAATCAGCTAAAAACTTGTTTACCCATAAAACAGTACAATTGAATTTATACGTGGTTTCTAGATAGGTAAATTAATTTCATCCTGAAATAAATAAATAATCGAAGAATTATGAAATACTTAGCCTTAGGGTATAGACGAAACAACAGAAGCAACAATTCCGGGAACAGGATTTTCGAGCACAACAACAAAAATCAAAAAGTAAGATGATACGATTATATTGAGCTTTGTATAGAATATAGCGTAAGTTTGCCAGAGAATTTGTATCCTTTACAATGACAAGGGAGCTCACTATTTATAGCTATGAAGAAGGTCCTAGGATCGTGCCCTTCTTTAATGTCAATTATGAGGGGCGTTGATGAAGATATTGGTGAACATAACGGGTAATTACTCTTAATGCCATGTAATATTCTCTATTAAATGCTACTAGGCAAAAAGCATTTATCACATCTTTATGAGCGTTATTCTTTCCATTATAAACGAGACAATTTCCTTCGGTCTTTAGCCATCCCCCTGTCTTAGGTTCCACGTGTCCCTTTCTCGGATGGCCACGTGTCATAGCATATTTTACCCTGTACAGATAGTCCCCCTGCTTCCTGGTGACATAACTTTGTGTACCGGAAAGTTGGTAGAAATACACTTTTGGCGGGAATTACTATAATTCCCTCTGAAGGCTTCTGATGGTTGATTAGACGTACGTCTCTCCGCATTTAATGCCCCGAACACACATCATCCCATGATTTAGAACACCTTTTACCGATTATCGAGGTAATCATGGCCATGACTTTAGCCACCAAAACTTTTACTTATACGTATCAACTTCATCCCTTATACTTCATCATTTTTCAAGCTTCCTTTATCTAACTTGCATCTTGTTCTTCATCTTTTCTCTAATTCTCTTCAAACGAAAGATCTTCTCCTTCTTCCATATAATGACTTCTTCCTCAAAGCATACCGATTTTTCAAAAAGCAAGAATAAGGCCGAGGACTCTGCTCCTCTAATAGTGGGCTCCATCATCCCTAGAAGTCTTATTATCACAAAAGACTTCAAAGAGAAATTCCCTACTACTAACTCTCGTACATGGGCCGCCAACAGGTATCCTTCTTCCATACGTCCTTCGAGCATTCTTGTTGTGAAGGAAGACTGCTGCTTCATGACTTGGAAATTATTGCTCCTGATCTATCGAAGCGAGTCACCCTACCCAAGGAGGGTTTTACATATGTTTACACATATCCCTTTACTTTGGGTGCGTTCTCTTTGAGCGGAGAGCTTGACTCTATGATTGCGGAGTTTTGCCGCCACTACCAAGTGTGTTTGGCACAAGTAAGTCCTTCTGTGTGGAGGACGGTTGCTTGCCTTCGGCGTTTGTGCCAGAAAATTAGAGAGGAGCTAATCTTAGTTCATATGATGAATCTCTATTCTCTCAAAATCTTCCGCGGGGGAATGATAAACCTCTGCAAGAGTGGCCATCATGCTTTGTTGTCTAGCATAGATGATGACAATGACCGTGGGTGGATAAAACGGTTTATTGCAGTTGTCACCAACGACATCATTCCGGCAACGGCTCCATCCTTTCTGGCCGCTTGGAACTGCACTCGTAAGCTCTTTGTTTAGTATTTCCTTTTACTAAATATTTTTCTATAGTCGTATTGATCCTCCATCCTTCATTTGTTTCAGCAACTCGATTGATCCCACTGGTGATTGAAGGTTTGGACCGGTGGGTACAAAAGATCAGACGACCGAGACTCGCTTGTGAAAAGAACCGGCCCCTAAATAGGGGTGGAAGGCCAAGTATCATGATAACTCAAACCCACCTTATTTCAAATTTTCTTGTGAAGAACTTGACTGATCCTTTCTAGCCTGTCTATGAAATTAGGTCTACCGCGGGCCTCTGTTGCTGTTCCCGAGGAGGATGTCTTGGCTGATCCTGCTGATGCAGTAAGGCTGCTACAGGAAGCACTTACTTGAATAGGTGGCTACGAGCTTGCTTCAAGAGAAAATGTTTCTTTACGAAGTACCCAGCTAGAAGACAAACAACCAAAGAGAAGACGATCCTTTGTAGCCGGGGAAAAGAATAAGAAGGCGAAGACCGATGCCCCCGAGTCATCTCCAGTAGCAATGGTGACAGACTCTCCTTCTGGGCCGGTCATAGACACCGTGACGATCGACGATGATGAAGAAGCTAGTGATGAGGGAGCTTCTCTACATACGATCCTCATCATCTCAACAGGATGCTCGACCTGTTGGGAGAATTACACCAACTGGGACGTTGCGTCGGCACTTTGGGGTGAGTTTGATTTGGTAGATAATGTCAACTCCTTCTTTCAGGCCCCAATTCCTGTGTTCGGTGCTGCAAGGCTGAGTACCAGTCTCTGCCGTCTTTGGTTGGCGAGCATCCAACAACCAACACTGCATTTGATGCGACTGCTTCTCACTCTTCAACACCATCAGCTTCATCTCCATCTTCGCCAACACCAGCTACTGCTACATCACTTCCATATTTATCCACTCTTCCACCAGAAATTGCTACATCATCTCCTCCGGCCGCACCTGACCATGAAGAAGGTGTTCCTCGTCCACAGTCCCCAGTTCATGGGAATTTGGGGCTAAATTTTGCTGCCCCCTCTGAAAATCCACAAAGGATGAGGAATGTTACTCTTTTGGTCTCTACCGGATGCAACTTGCTATCCCGGCCGGTGGAGCTTGCTAATTATCTGAAGCCTTTGGCTTCAAAGAAAGACTAAAAAAAGATTCAGGCACTCTCGTGAGAATGTTTGTTGAACAATGCCCTGCACAACGCCACAGCGGTACGTTCCTTTCTTCCTTTTCTACTTCTTCTATTTTGGGGTGTGACCATATCCTGAATTTTACCCTTCTTACTTTGTATGCCAACTTTCTTGCTTCCGAGGGTCTTTAAAGGTTGATTCGTGAAAAGGAAGAGATTACCTCCGCATAGGATCAGCTTTTGGCAGAGCAAGAGCAACATGTCGCTCGCCTTTCGAAACTGGAAGCCAAAGCTGCTGAGGCTGTTATATTGGAAAGCTCGTTTGCGGCAAAGTGAGCAAGAAAGGTAACCCTTAGCCAAGAAATTGGACCGCTGAGGGTTAGATTTGGCAAAGCCAGGGCCAGATGGGTTAAAGACCATAACGTCGTTCTTATTGCAACCGAACGCGAGGCAGCCTCCGTTGAAGGAGTGATCAACTTAGAGGCAGCCTTGAACTCTAAAATTGAAGAGCTTGCTGCTACAGGGGCAAAACACGCCCAGCTGGAAGAGAAGAATAGGAAAACTATCGAGCATAATAGGCTTTTTAGTTCAATTGTCCGCGACCTCGATTTTAGCCTCAAATCTACTAGGTCCGCCCGAGAAAACCTTTCTGCCGAGGTAACCCAACTCAAAGAAGAAGTCAAGCACCGAGCGTCTTCCCTCGTTGTTGAGAAAACTACGCTATGTACAGCATGAGGAGAAAAACATTGGAAGAGGCCAAAGCTGATGTCATTAATTTTGATTCCGAAATTGCTAAGGCCCGCGAGCTTGAGTTAGCTTCTAAAAATGGACTCCCAGCGAGGTCTGATGCACCTGGTCCTTCTGGTTTCGGTTCCGAGTTCTCGGGAACTAAAGAGGAATCAGAGGATGATGATGATGAAGGCCAAACTGGTGAAAATGTTGAGCCATCGGTTGGTCCGTCTACTTCTCCCAGGGGCGCAGACACTTCTCTTCCTCCTGATTTCGGAGATACTGTAGTTTAGCTTTTCTTTTCTTTTTCCAATTCTCGTACCTGTTCCATTTTGACATGTTTTTGTAAATAAAAACATATTTTGCTCAAGTATTGTTTAAGTCTTCCTTTCGTTAGAACATTCATGCAAGTCTTTAATCTTTGCATTTTCTTCCTTTTAAGAATTTTGCGCAAACCTTTTTGCGTCTTATTATGTGAATCTTTAGGTGTATTCTCCCCGAAAGCATTTTTGATTCTGTTCATAAATTTTTCCGGAACCAACCCTTTAACGTGAGGGTTTTTATAAGAGAGGGCCCTCTTATGTTTACGGTACTCTTGAAGAGGATGTCACCTGTTCATTACGGCACTAGCATTTGAAGTACTTGTTTAACTTTCAAATGACAAAGTTAATTCATCGTTTAGACAAGAAACAAGATAAAAATAAAAGGATTTCATTTTATTCCTTCTATTTTCAAAAAATACATAAGCATTTGCTATGCTGAAAAGAAATTGCCATTACTTGTGGCTAACTTGTACAACTTGTTTCTACGGGGCTGGCCGCGCAATCCCCGGTCCCGATGATGCAATTATATTTCCGGTTTTTCACTTCCCGATCGATGAGGCGGTCATTGTTGTCGTATCCTCATATCATCCCCCCCCCCCCC
>MCJB01048123.1:35595-61744 GCA_002018475.1 Nicotiana obtusifolia
CCCCCCCAGTGTTCGAATGTGAAGAGTGCGAATTGAAACATTGGAAGTCTTGTATCTTCGAGGATTTCACTAATGCATTGCTAGATAATCCCTAGCTTGGAAACACACTTTACTTCGCCTTAGGAATTTATGCTATCGAGCAAAGGACTATCTAGCAACCCTCTAGTGGTTTGTGCTCGTGAACAATCGGGTAACCTTTGCTCAATAGCAAACTTAACTTCCCGGTAGGAATTTGCTATAGAGCAAAAGATTATCTAACCATCCCCGAGTGGATCTCTTCTTTGTACCTTGCTATTAAAGGTCTTATTGCTACTGTTTTCCTAGTATGCTTTCTATTGCTGCGTTGTTAAAAACCTTACCGGAAAAATCCAATTGGGACAAAAACTGAACGAAGGAAAAAAGAGTGCAGCACAAACTTTCTAATCGGATAATGTTCATCAGCAATAATATCTTTTGAGGTGTGCCACGTTCCAATTGCTGGGGAACTTTTCTCCATTTTGGTTTTCCAACTAGTATGAACCTTTTCCGGTGATAGCTGAAACCCGGTAGGGGCCTTCCCATGTTGGACCTAGCTTTCCCATATTGAGCTCCCGGGTGTTTTGAGTTACTTTCCTTAGGACCAAGTCTCCTACTTTGAAATAGCAAAGGTTGGCTCTTCGATAATAATACCGCTCCATTCTCTAATTTTGAGCTACCATTCTTACATGGGCCAAGTCCCTGCATTCATCGAAGTCCCAAGTTGACTAGCATTGCTTCGTCGATCGATTCTTCATCTAGCTGGAAATATCTCAAGGTGGGTTCCCCTACTTCCACCGAGATTAAAGCTTCTGCACCGTAAATGAGGGAAAAAGGGGTTCCCCTTGTGCTCGACTTGCTCGTAGTTCGGTATGCCCATAGAACTCCGGGTAATTCCTCGGGCCATCTTCCTTTGTTCAAGTCTAACCATTTCTTGAGGTTTGAGTAATCACTTTGTTCGTCGACTCAGCTTGACCGTTTGCACTCGGATGATAGGGTGAAGATGTGATCCTTTTTATTTTTAAATCTTGGAGGAACTTTGTAATTTTCGCGCTGATAAACTGTTGCCCATTGTCGCATGCTATCTCTTTTGGTATTCCAAAACTGCAAATTATATTTTCTCACCAGAAATACACCACTTCGCGCTCTCCGATCTTCTTATAAGGACCTGCTTCCACCCACTTAGAAAAGTAGCCAGTCAAAACTAAAAGAAATCTTACCTTTTCGGGAGCCGGTGGCAGTGGTTGGACGATGTCCATCCCCCATTTCATGAATGGCCACGGAGATAGAACCAAATGTAAAGGTTCTGCCGGTTGATACATCAGTGGTGCGTGGCGTTGACACTTATCACATTTTCGTACGAAGTCTTTGGCGTCTTGTTCCATCCGGGTCCAGTAATATCCTGCCCTTACCAACTTCTGCACTAAGGAATCTATGCCCGAGTGGTTGGGCATATCCCTTCTCTCACGACATAGTTAGCTTTGGATGCCCCTAACCATAGGGCCAGCGGGGCTTGAAGCTATATCGCGCTGCTTTGGCGCGCAGCGCCCTGATATTGTGGGGTCTTCAGGTAGTTTCCCATGTTCAAGATAATCTATAATTTCATTCCTCCAGTCCCAGACCAGAATAGTTGAATTTACCTCGTAGTAACCATCTGTATCCAGGACTGAGTTCATCAGTTGTACTACTGTCTTGGACTCCGATCCCTTTATTTATGTTGATGATCCTAGGTTTGCCAGTGCGTCTGCTTCTGCGTTTTCTTCCCATTGGAATATGAGTAATTGACCACTCCTGGAATCACGCACACAAAGCCTAAACCTTTACCACGTATTGTTGCATGCGCTCCTCTTTGGTCTGGAAGATCCCGTAGACTTGATTTACCACTTGCTGTGCATCGCATTTGATTTCGATGACCTCATAGTCAAGTCACGGGCCAATTCGAGCCCTGCAATCAAAGCTTCATACTCTGCTTCATTGTTAGTTAAATGGATCGTCCTGATGGCTTGCCTTAGGGTTTCCCCCGAAGGCGTGATTAAGATTATACCGAACCCGGACTCTTTTACGTTGGAAGCTCCGTGCGTAAATAAGGTACAAACCCAAGATGTCGATTCCGACACCATTACTGCTTTCTTGGTTGCCGTTGGCAATAATCCTAGAATGAAATCGGCTACGAAGTCAGCCAAGACTTGCGACTTAATTGCAATCATCGGCTTATAATCTATGTCGAATTCACTCATTTCGACGGCCCATTTGGCCAATCTACCCGAGAGCTCGGGTTTATGGAGAATGTTCCGCAAAGGAAAAGTAGACACCACAGCTATCGAGTGGGATTGGAAGTAGGGCCTCAACTTCCGAGCGGCAACTATGAGAGCTAAGGCTAGTTTTTCCAAACGTAGGTAATGAGTTTCTGCTCCCGTTAAAATTTTACTAACATAATAAATGAGAGATTGTCTACCTTCGTCCTCTAGGACTAAAATCGCACTTACTGCAACTTCCGAGACCGTGAGGTAAACCAGCAACGTTTCACCTTCTTTTGGTTTTGAAAGCAATGGAGGGCTTGACAAGTACTTCTTTAAATCCCTCAAAGCCTGCAGGCACTCTGAGGTCCATTCGAAATTATTTTATTTTTTTTAGAAATGAAAAGAAACGATGACACTTTTTTGATGACCGGGAAACGAATCTGCTCAAAGCTGTCAATCTCCCCGTAAGCCTTTGGACTTCCTTCACGTTTGATAGTTTGTCGGGGATATCTTTTATGGCCTTGATCTTATTGGAGTTTACCGCAATTCCCCTTTATGATACCAGAAATCCCAGAAACTTTCCAGAGCTGACTCTGAACACGCATTTCTCGGGAATAAGTTTCATATTATGCTTACTTAGGATGTTGAAAGTTTCTTGCAGATGTTTAAGATGATCAACTGCATTTAAAGACTTAACGAGCATATCGTCTATATAAACTTCCATAGTTTTTATTATTTTATTTTCAAACATCGTGTTCACAAGCCGTTAATAAGTGGCTCCAGCGTTTTTCAACCCGAGGGGCATTACATTGTAACAATATATATCAAAATTCGTTATAAACGAAGTTTTTCCAAATCTTCCGGGTTCATCTTAATTTGATTGTACCCAAAATAAGCGTTGAGGAAACTCATTAACTCATGCTCGGCCATGGCATTAATCATTTGATCGATGTTTGGCAGTAGGAACGAGTCTTTCGGGCACGCCTTGTTAAGATCTTTATAATCTACACGCATGCGATACTTATTGTTTTTCTTAGGAACTACTACTACATTAGCTAGCCAGTTTGGATATCTTACCTCTCGGATCGAACGAATATTAAGTAAGCGGGTTACCTCTTCTTTGACGAATTTATTCCTGGCTTCGGTGATCGGGCGCTTCTTTTGTCTTATCAGAGGTATGTTAGGTCCAAGCTTAACTTATGTATGGCTGCCTCTATCGAGATGCCTTTCATATCTTTATGCGACCATGCAAAACAATCAGCATTAGATTTAAGGAATTTAATCAAGTTAGACCTGAGTTCTGGGTGCAGTCCTGTCCCCAAGTGGAATTTCCTTTCTAGGAATTCTTTGAACAATGCCACTTGCTCCAGCTCTTCCGATGTGGAATTCATTGCACCAGTCTCTTCTGGAACTTGGAAATATCTCAGCACCTGATAATATTTCGACGCTTGGCTAACTTCATCTAGTTTAGGATTAGGTGCCGGTCCCTGTAATTGCTATGCCATGTGTTCCTTTCCTTTGCTACTAGAAACCAAAATTGCATTCATCTCCCTTGCCGCCGGTTGGACACCCCTATCTGCTTAATTCCTTCGAGCGTTGGAAACTTCAGCAATTGATGATATGTTGATGGTACAGCTTTCATCTCGTGCAACCATGGCCTTCCCAAAATGATGTTGTATCCCATATCACCATCTACCACTTCGAAAAGAGTTGTTTCTATTACTCCTTCAGCGTTCGTGAGTAATAAAATTTCTTCCCGAGTTATCACACTTGCAAGGTTAAATCCGGCGAGGAACTTTTTGGCCGGAATAATGCTTCCGGTAAGTTTAGCTTGCTCCAGTACTCTTCATTGTATGATATTAGCCGAACTCCCTGGATCTACTAGAAAACGTTTAATCTTAAAATCTAGCACATTTAAAGAAATTACCAATGCGTCATTGTGTGGTAGCAGCAATCCGTATGCGTCCTCCTCCGTAAAAGTGATATCATCCCCGAAGCGTTTTGCCATGCGTTATTGATACTTTCGTCTTCTTTGCTGCTGCAAAAGGTGACCCTGTTAATCTCGTTCCCTCCAAAGATCATGTTGATTGTTTGACCGGGGAGGGGGGGATCTTCTCGTGCTTTCGAGGGTTCCGTGTTGTCTCGGTTACGACCGTAATTGTTCTTAGATCGGTCACTCAAGAACTCTCTGAGGTGACCATTCTTCAGTAATGTTGCCACTTCTTCCCGGAGGTGTCAACAGTCCCCTGTCCGGTGGCCATTCTTCCCATGGTATTCACACCATAAGTTGGGATCCCTCTAGTTGGAATTAGATTTCATCGGCTTTGGGAATCATGCTTCTTTGATGTTTCTCATAGCTGATACCAACTCCACTATACTGACGTTGAAGTTGTATTCCGATAATTTGGGGTAAGAAGGATCCGGCGATCCTCACACTTCTTTATCCTGCAGTGATCAATTGTTCTAACCGCGATCAGTCCTCCTCCTATCAACCTCTGTTGCGGCCTTTGGTCCGTTCGTAGGGCAAAAACCGGCCCCTCGAAGTCCGTCTGTCCGCGTCATAATCATCCTTTGATTTTTCCCTATTCTTTTCTCGTCCTTTGGTCGACGATGCAAAACCAACTCAATCATCTTCGATCCTTATTCTTGATTCGTACCGGTTGTGGACATCCTCCCAGGTCGTTGCTTGAAACTCGAGTAGGCTTTCCTTTAATTTTCGAGAAGCCGTCTAAACTCCTCGGATTCAATTCCTTGATGAATTCTTCAGTCGCCCATTCATCTGGGATAGCCGGGAGCAACATTCTCTCCTTCTGGAATCGAGTAGCGAACTTTCATAGCAACTCGGACTCTCCTTGCGCAATCCTGAATATGTCGGCCTTTCGAGCCTGAACATTTCTTGCCCCGACATGAGCCTTGATGAAAGAATCCACAAGCAATTCAAAGAAATATATGGAATGCTCGGGTAATAGCGAATACCACGTAAAAGCACCCATCGTGAGGGTTTCTCCAAATTTCTTCAGCAGCACAGATTCAATTTCTTGAGGAGCTTAATCATTTTCCTTTATCGCCGTTGTGTAGGTGGTAATATGCTCCTAGGGTTTCTGAAGTTCCATCATACGTTGGCACTTCAGGCATTTTGAACCGCTTTGGGATAAACTCTGGTACCGCACTTGTCTTATATGGCAATTGAGTATACTTTTTCGAGTCCGAACCTTTCAGCACTGGTGGCGCGCCTGGGATCTGGTCCATGCGGGCGTTCACTTCCCTCATGAACCGTAAAAGTTCATTCTTGAAAGGATCATTCGTGTTGAGGCCGGATCCGTTCCCCCCGCCCATCGGAGCCAATTTCATCCCTGGGAGTGTTGTTGTCGACCCTCCGCATCGTTTGATTCGTGTAGAACCCCGGGAGGAATCGGATCTCGTTTGTTTGCATTATTTGAAGCTCCCAACAGCACTTGCTTCAACTCCGTTATAACTTTATCCTATCGCGTGAGGTGACCTAGAATGATTGCATGTTGCTCTTGCAAGACCCTTATCGCGTCGACAACATGTTCCTCATCAACGTCATCGGGAGTGGTCTCCCGAACATGTCGAGGATACTGCCTGTCATGCACCGGTGTAGCGTCATTCCCCTCATTATGGGTGTCACTGATTGAGTCCTGGGAATGAGGCTGATCCCCTCGAATCTCAGGGTAGTGCATGTCATTAACAGTGTTATCTGCCATTTCTTATGATCTTTTCTAAGACAAAATTAATGAAAACACGTTAGTAAAAAAAGGCAAGGATCAATTTAATTACATGGCTATCTAGGCCCCATGATGAACGTCAAACTGTTTACCCGTAAAACGGTACATTTGAATTTATACGTGATTTCTAGATAAGTGAATTAATTTGGTCCCGTAATAAATAAATAATCAAAAAATTATGCAATACTTAGCCTTAGGTTATAAACAAAACAGCATAAGCAACATATCCTGGAGCAGGGTTTCTGAGCACAACAATAAAAAAATCAAAAAGTAAGAAGATAAGATTGTATTGAGATTTGTATAGAATATAGTGTAAGTTTGGCAAAGAATTCGTGTCCTTTACAATGACAACTGAGCTCACTATTTATAGCTGTGAAGAAGGTCCTAAGATCGTGCCCTTCTTTAATGTCAATTATGAGGGGCATTAATGAAGCTATAAAGGTGAACATAAATACCAAATTCCTTGTAATGGGTAATTGCTTTTAATGTCATGGAATATTCTCTATTAAATGCTACCGGGCAAAGAGCATTTATCACATCTTTATGAGTCTTATTCTTTCCGGTGATAAACCAAATAGTTGCCTTCAGTCTTTAGCCATCCTCTGCCTTGAGTTTCACATGTCTCTTTTCTCGGATGACCACATGTCATAACATATTTTACTCTATACAAAAATAGCATGAAAATCAGCTAAAACTTCACCATTAAAACATCTCTTAACACGCCAAACTACCGTCCACACCCAACCAAGTCGAGGCTCCCATTCAACGTCCGATCCAAGTCAAAACTAGAGATTTATTTTTGATTGAAAAAAAGCTCTAAATAAGGCCTATTTCTATGTTTTTCCTTCATCCTTAAAGCATTTAGCTCTTGGGGAGTTCTGATATTTTTTGGAGGAAAGAAGATTACAGGGGTGGGGGATTACTAACGGTACTTTCGGGTAGAAGATGAAGAGGATGAGGGGAGGAAGAGTTCTGGGGAAGCATGAGGAGTGGGGAGTGGAGTTCAAAATTATGATAATTCTCTTTAATGGTATTTTCAGGAATAAGATAAGGTTGGGTAAGAAGAGTCCATCGAAGAAGACGACAAGTTGGGAGGAGGATTCTGTTTTCTTTCTTGTTTATTTTCTTTTTCTTTAAATACTTTCAATACGATCGGGGGAGGGTCTAAATTTGGTGCGCGTATATTTTAACCCGAACTGAGATGCCACGTGTCCCAATAAAATGATACCCACACTTCAAAGAGGAACTACAAAACTTTTGTTAGTCCGGAGTATCAAACGATAATATTGTATGTAATTTTGGATCAAAAAATTAACGGAGGGTAAATGAAAACCATTACCAAACATTACATGCATACACAAATAATCTGCAAAAAATATAAAAAGATACACAAAGCTAAGGGTCAAAAATGTAAAAACCATCTTCGGGGCCAAAATCAAGCGTCGCATATCCTTGAAGGAGATTGAACCTCAACGTTGGATTATTTTATTATATTTTCTTGTCAAAGATGGAGTTATTGATTTTGCAGATCTTTAACTTGATCTGTCAAAAATTAGAGGTTCATGAAAAGCTGAATCCATTACCTCATCTTGGGAGATAAATTAATTAAAATCTGTGGACCAAGACTTCTTTCATGCTCACTAAGTGATAACAAATATTTCTAACTTTGAAATAAGTTATATTCAGCATGCATAACCCGAATTTGAAATCATGATTATGTAAAGCTACCCTTCTTTTGCGATATGAAAATTTTCTCTCATTTATTTATATATTTCTTTAAACATTAATATCTTGCAAAAAGTTTTGCGCATATCCCTATCAAGATAACAAGTAGTATATATTAGCGCACAATAAAATTTCTCGTAAACGATGCTAGCTCAAGAAAGATGCATATCGTTTGGGAATTGAAATGAAAATGCTGTCCTAATGTTTACATGCATGTGCTTACATGGACTAAAAAGAACACAGTTATTCAATAAGGACTGAATTGAAAAGTGAAAGCTGCGTTTCTTCCCTTTGATTGAGATTCTACCATGTGATTATTACACACAAGAAAAAGAAAATTTGTAATTAGTGGATTTCTCTTAGGTTTGTCTTCAACTTTTAGACTAACAGCGTTGCTATGTCGTCTATAAAATTATTATCATTTAGTAGAAACATTGTGTAAGTAATAGTACTTATTTTAACTGAATTAATATTCAGAATATATTTAGTTGAACTACAAAATAGAAATTGAAGTAGTAGAAATCTAACTGCATAGACTTTATTTGCTTTTATTTATCAAATTAATGTCAGAAGTCATGTTGGCATAGTTCGTCATGCATGTATGCTCTCTATCTTCGTTCATGGCCGAATACCCCTGATTTTAGAAAGATTTATAAAGATCGAAATATGTCTCATTAGTTGTTTTTACTATAAATTTCGAAAAGACGTGTACATATAGTATGTCTTTTGTACATGAAAAATTCATCTATTACTTACTCGAATGGGTGATTTTTTTCAAAGGCATAAAACTCCATAATTACGTGTGATGACCCGATAGATCATTTGAGTTTAAGCCTTTATTTTTGCATTTCGAGGCCTGGAATAGCTCCATTTAGCAGTCCTCGAGTTGTGTGCGCAATCCATATCTTTTTCCGCAAAATTTTATGTGAAAAATTAAAGATAATATGAATTTTAGCCTTGAAAATGATTTGAGTTGACTACGGTTAATATATTGTGTAAACGGACCCGAATCAGTATTTTAACTGTCCCAGTGGGTCCGTATCATGATTTGGGACTTGGGCATGTGCCCCAAATTGAATTTGGAAATTCCTAACTTGATTTGACGTGATTTGTTGAAAACTAGTAATTTAAAGGTTTAAAGAATTTTTAAGTTTGACCGTAGGTTGACTTTCTTACTATCGGGTTCGGATTTTAATTCCAGAACTTGGTATAGGTTCATTTCACTATTTATGACTTGTCTGCAAAATTTAGTATAAAACGGAGTTGATTTGACGTGATTTCAGACGTCCGACTGTAAATTTGAAATTTCTTAAGTTTCTTTGAAATTTTCATGTATTTTGATGTCCGATTTGTAGTTCTAAGTGTTATTTTTGTGTTCTGATCACGCGAGTGAGTTCGTATAATATTATTACACTTGTGCGCAAGTTTGGTTTGGAACCCGAGGGGCTCAAGTGAGTTTCGGATAGGCTACGGATCGAATTTCGGACTTAGGAGGTTGCTGGTTTTTCACTGTTGCTGATGTCTGGTATTTTGTTCTTTGCAATCGCCGAAGCTACTCCTGAAATCGCGAAGGGTAACTGGGGCTGGGGTGGTTTTACTTCTATGCGAACACGGAGAAACGCTCGCGAACGCGAAGCATCGGAGGGATTACCCTTCACGAACGCGACCCTTCACTCGCGAATACGATAGGTTAGGTGAGGATCTGGGGAGGCAGGGGTCTAACTATGTGAACGCGAAGGCCAGGAGGGACAAGCCATCACGAACGCGTAGGCCACTAGGGCCACTGCTCCTCGTGATTGTGTCGGGCCCTTCGTGAATGCGAAGAAGGCCTAACGCCCAGAGATTAAAAGGTCCCAAAGTCGGAATTTTTTCCATTTTTCACTATTTTCAAGTTTAAGCTCGGCGTAGAGGCGATTTTGAAGAGGTTGTTCACCCCAACCTCATAGGTTAGTAGATTTTAACTCATTTTCTCCATTTCCATCAACACCCTTTGATTTTTAACCTTTAATCTATATTTTTTCGTGTTAGAAATTAGGGAACTAGTTAGAAATTGGGGATTTTGAGAAATTAAGATTTAAATCTCAAATTGAGGTCTGATTTCGAAACTAATCACAAAATCGGGCGAGGATGAATGGGTAATTAGGTTTTGGTCCGAATCTCGGGTTTTGACCAAGCGGACCCGGGGTTGACTTTTGTTGACTTTTTCCAAAATCATTAAAGATTGAATCTTTTGCACTCGTGGGTAGTTTCTAAAGCTTATTTTGAATTTTTTGAACTATATTTGGTTAGATTTTATTGGTTTGGAGGTTAATTCTAGAGGCAAAAGTCCGGTTGAGCTTTGATTTGATTGCGGAGCAAGGTAAGTGTCGTAGTTAACCTTGACTTGAGGGATTAGGACTTGTTAGTCTATTTGTTACGTGTTTTATGTGTGGGAACAACGTATATGTGAGGTGATGAGTACTTATACATTGTTATTGGGTTAAAGCCAAGTGAAACTTGTGTCTTTGTGTTTTATTGCGTTGTTAATTATGATATCCATGCTTAGGTTAGGTTATTACTTCTCCGATTATTTGTTTCGTAATTATTGCTTATTTCATAGTTGTTGAATATTTTTGGAATTTGAAGTTTGGTATCTTGGCATCATATTTGACGTTAAATATATTCTCCACGTTATATATTACTCGAATTAATATTATTATCATTACATGGTGAGGAAGAGAGTAAAAGCACAAAGGATGATGACGTGCCATTGCATTTACATTATTATTATTACATGGTGAGGACAAGAGTGAAAGCACGAAGGGTGATGTCGTACCATTTATCTTATTATTCATTACTACATGGTGAGGAAGAGAGTAAAAGCACAAAGGGTGATGTCATGCCATTCATCTCATTTATTCATAGTTGCATGATGAGGATGAGAGTAAAACCACGAAGGGTGATGCCGTGTCATTTTCATATTATTGGTTTAACTGATTTACCGGTTGATGAACTACTCGGTTACTTCGTGATATCTTACCTGTCGTAGTTGTTATATATTTCCCCTTATTGCATGTCCCCTACCACTTTGTACGTTATCATTCTCTGTTATTGTTGTTGCTTTATATACACTTGTACAGGTTTATTTACGTAGGTGTCTTGTCATAGCCTCGTCACTACCTCGTCGAGGTTAGGCTCGACACTTACGGAGTACATTGGGTCAGTTGTACTCATACTACTTCTGCATTTTCTGTGCAGATACTAGTATTGGTCAGTGGTGCGTGAGGTGTGTCAGCTCAGATCATTGCATACAAAGACTCGAGGTAGATCTGCTGGCGTCCGCAGACCTTGGAGTTCCCTTCCTTTTCCCACTTTTACTGTTCATTTCCTTCAAACCAGTTGTATTTATTTCAGACTTTGTTTGTAGACTTCTAGTTGCTCGTGTACTCATGACTTCGAATTTCTGGGAGTAGATATTATCACGTGACTTATATTAGTACTCTATTAGATTGGGTTTCTATTCTTGTTGTATATCATCATCGTGTTTTTAACTGTGAAAATTTGGTTATTTAATTATTTCACGTCGGTTTGCCTAGCAAGTGGATGTTAGGCACCATCACGACCCCGAGGTTGGGATTCCGGGTCGTGACAAGTTGATATCGGAGCACTACGTTGCCTAGGTCTCACGAGTCATGAGCAAACTTAGTAGAGTCTGGAGGATCGGTACAGAGACGTCTATACTTATTTTCCAGAGGCTGTGAAGTTTTAGGACAAATTTCACTTCTTTCTTTCTCTATTGTCCGATTTTATTCTATCATTGAGGATTGAACCATTCTATTCCTTTTCTCTCGCAGATGGCGAGAACACGTACAACATCTGCAGCCGGACAGGAGTCGGAGCCCCCTGTGGCAGCTACTACCAGGGGAAAAAGCCGAGGTCGAGCCAGAGGCCGAGGCAGAAGCAGAGCTCAGCCTAGAGCTCGAGTAGCAGAACCTGCAGTGGAGGCTCATATTGATCATGAGGAGGAGGTCCCAGCTCATACCGCACCCGTCGTACCAGCTTAGATCCCAGAGGGATTCATAGCCACTCAGTGCTTTAGGAAGCTCTAGTCCACTTGGTGGGCCTTATAAAGAGTGTGGCCCAGTCCGGTGCATTTCTAGTAGCACTAGCCATCTCTCGAGCTGGGGAAGGAGCGCAGACTCCCGCTACTCATACCCCGGAGCAGGTGGCTCCCCTATATCAAACTCCAACAGCCCAACCAGTTGGGATAGTTCAGCTGATTGTTGCGGCACAGGCTGGGGATAGGCCCGCTATGTCTTTTGAGGCCTTGTTGAGGCTGGATAAGTTTATCAAGCTCTTTCCTGTTCATTTCAGCGGTGCACTTTCTGAGGACCCACCAGATTACTTGGACCGTTGCCACGAGGTGTTGCGCAACATAGGTATTATTGAGATTATGTGTTGACTAGACCAGTTGGTTCACTTCACTTACCTGGAATCAATTTTCACAGCTATTTTTAGAGAAGTCATTCCTTTCACTCTGAGAGAGGATTAGCGCGGGAAGTTGAGCGCCTTCAGCAGAGTAGCATGACTATTACCCAGTATGACACTCGATTTGTAGACCTAGCTCGCCGCACCATTATCTTGCTCCCTACTGAGAGGGAGAGAGTGAGGAGATTCATTGATAGGCTCACTTTTAGTATCAGGCTACAGATGGCCAAGGAGACCGGAGATGATATTTTTTTCAGAGAGCCGTAGAGGTTGCTAGACGGATCGAGATGGTTCGTGGTCAGGAGAGGGGGCTGGTATTAAGAGGCCTCGTCATTTCAGTGGCTTCAGTGGTGCCGTTACCGTATCATGCTATATTGGACTGTCACGCCAAGACGGTGACCTTAGCCATGCTAGGGTTGCCTCGATTAGAGTGGAGAGGGACTCCTGGTCATTCTACCAGCAGGGTTACTTCTTATGTGAAGGCTTGGTGTATGGTCCAGAAGGGATGTTTAGCTTATTTGGCCTATATTCGCGATTTTAGTACGGAGGTTCCTTCCATGGATTCGGTACCAGTTGTGCGTAAGTTCCCAGAGGTATTTCCTGCAGATCTGCCGGGGATGCCACCCGACAAAGATATTGACTTCTGTATTGATTTGGCTCTGGACACTCAGCCCATTTCTATTCCACCATACCATATGGCCTGGCCTGAGTTGAAGGAACTGAAGGAGAAGTTGCAAGATTTATTTGATAAGCGATTCATTAGAGTTAGTGTCTCACCTTGGGGTGAGCCCGTTATAAGCGATTCATTAGATTTGCTTGAAGAATGATGGTTCGATGAGGATGTGCATAGACTATCGGCAATTGAACAAAGTCACTATCAAGAACAAGTATCTATTGCTGAGGATTGATGACTTATTTGATCATCTTCAAGGTCCAAAGTGTTTTCAAATATCGATTTGAGGTCTGGTCACCATCAGTTGAAGATTAGGGCATCGTATGTCCTTAAGACAGCTTTTCGGACTCGGAATGGGCATTATGAGTTCCTAGTGATATCATTTGGGTTGACAAATGCCCAGAAGCATTTATGGATTTGATGAACCGGGTATATAAGCCCTATATGGCACCTTTTTTGATCGTATTCATTGATGATATCTTGATCTACTCCCCCAGTCGAGAGGAGCATGAGCAACATCTTCAGATTGTACTTCAGACTGTTAGAGATAGTCAATTATATCCCAAGTTTTTGAAGTGTGAGTTCTGGTTGGACTCGGTTGCCTTTTTGGGGCATATTGTATCGGCCGAGAGCATTAAAATGGATCTTAAGAAGATTGAGGCGGTTCAAAACTGGCCTAGACCTAATTCAGCTAAAGAAATTTGGAGTTTCCTTAGCCCCCATTGACCAGATTGACCCAGAAGGGTAGTCCATTTAGGTGGTCCAATAAATGTGAGTTGAGCTTTCAGAAGCTCAAGACTGCTTTGACTACGGTGCCAGTGCTGGTGTTGCCCAAGGTTCAGGATCCTACATGGTGTGTTGTGATGCATCGCATATTGGGCTCGGTGCATTATTGATGCAGGATGGCGGGGTGATTGCATACGCATCGCGCAGTTGAAAGTTCACAAGAAGAATTACCATGTTCATGACTTGGAGTTGGCAGCGATCGTCCCTGCGTTGAAGACTTGGATGCATTACCTCTACGGCATGTCGTGCGAGGTGTTCACGGATGATCGGAGTCTACAATATTTGTTCAAGCAAAAGGATCTCAACTTGAGGCATAGGAGGTGGTTGGAGCTGTTAAAAGACTATGATATCACCATTTTCTATCATCCCGGGAAGGCCAATGTGGTGGCCGATGCCTTGAGTAGTAAGGCGATGAGTATGGGTAGCCTTGCGTATATTTCAGTTGGTGAGAGACCGCTTGTATCAGATGTTCAGGCCTTGGCCAATCAGTTCATGAGATTAGGTGTCGTGTTCTAGCTTGCACGGTCGCTCGATCTTCTTTGTATGAGCACATTAGAGACCGTCAGTATAACGACCCCTATTTGCTTGTCCTTAAGGACACGGTGCGGCACGGTGGTGCCAAGCAGGTTACTATCGGAGATGATGGGGTGTTGCGGATGTAGGGTCGGATTTGTGTGCCCAATGTGAATGGGCTTCATGAGTTGATTCTTTAGGAGGCCCATAGTTCGCGGTATTCCATTCATCTGGGTGCCTCCGAGATGCAGGATTTGTGGCAGCATTATTGGTGAAGAAGAATGAAGAAGGATATAGTTGCATATATGGCTCGGTGCTTAAATTATCAGCAAGTAAAGTACGAGCATCAAAGGCCTGGCGATTTGCTTCAAAATCTTGAGATTCCCGAGTGGAAGTAGGAGCGTATTACCATGGATTTTATTGTTGGGCTACCACGGGCTTCTAAGAAATTCAATGCAGTATGAGTCATTGTGGACAGGTTGACCAAGTCGGCACATTTCATTCTAGTAGCAGTTACCTATTCTTCAAAGTGGTTGGTTGAGATCTATATCCGCGAGATTATTCGTCTTCACAGTATGCCCGCGTCCATCATTTCTGATCGGGGTACGCAGTCTATATCGACTGCAGCATGAGTTAGGCACATGGATTGAGTTGAATACCGCATTTCACCCCCAGACGGACGGACAGTCCGAGCGCACCATTCAGATATTGGAGGATATGCTTCGCGCGTGTGTTATGGATTTCGGGGGTTCTTGGGATCAATTCTTGTTGCTTGCGGAGTTTGCCTACAACGACAGCTACTAATCGAGTATTTAGATAGCTCCCTATGAGGCATTATACAGGAGGCGGTGTCGTTCGCTAGTTGGTTGGTTTGACCCGAGAGAGGCTCGGTTGTTGGTACTGATTTAGTTCAAGATGCCTTGGAAAAGGTCAAGATGATTCAGGATCGACTTCGCACAGCTCAGTCTAGGCAGAAGAGTTATGCCGATCGTAGAGTTCGTGATGTTGCATTCATGGTTGGAGAGAGGGTTTTGCTTTGGGTTTTACCCATGAAGGGTGTTATGAGGTTCGGAAAGAAGGGCAAGTTGAGCCCTAGGTATATCGGATCCTTTGAGATTCTTGAGAGGGTTGGTGAGATGGCCTACAAGCTTACACTATCACCTAGCTTATCAACAGGTCACTAGGTGTTCCATATCTCCATGCTCCGAAAGTATCACGGTGATCCACCCCATGTGTTAGATTTCTTCTAAGCCCAATTGGACAAGGATTTGACTTACAAGGAGGAGCTAGTGGCCATTCTAGACAACAGGTTCAGAAGTTGAGATCTAAGAGTTATCCTTCAGTTAGAGATACAGTGGAGAGGCCAGTCGATCGAGGCAGCCACGTGGGAGTCCGAGTTCGATCTGCGGAGTAGATACCCACACCTTTTCCCCAATTCAGGTACCTTTCTATGTCCGTTCGAGGATGAATGTTTATTTTAGATGTGGAGAATGTGATAACCCGATTGGTTATTTTGAGTTTTGGCCTTTATTTCTGTATTTTGAGACCTTGAATAGCTCCGCTTAGCGTTCCTCAATTTGCTTGCGCAGTCCGTGTCTTTTTTCGGAAAATTTTTATGTGAAAAATTAAAAAAAATATGAATTTTAGCCTTGAAAATGATTTGAGTTGACTACAGTCAATATTTTATACAAACGAATCCAGATCAGTATTTTGACAGTCCCGGTGGGTCCGTATCATTATTTGGGACTTGGGCATATGCCCGAAATTGAATTCGAAAGTCCCTAACTTGATTTAATGTGATTTTTTGAAAACTAGTAATTTGAAGGTTTAAAAAATTCCTAAGTTTGACCTACGGTTGACTTTGTTGCTACCCGATTAGGATTTCAATTCTTGGTATAGGTTCATTTCACTATTTATGATTTTTCTGCAAAATTTGGTGCAAAACGGAGTTGATTTGACGTGATTCGGACGCCCGGTTGTAAATTTGAAACTTCTTAAGTTTCGCTCGTGAGCAGTTTCTAAAGCTTATTTTGAATTGTTTGAACTATATTTGGTTAGATTTGATTGGTTTGGAGGTTAATTCTAGAGGCAAAACCCCGGTTGAGCTTTGATTTGATTGCGGAGCGAGGTAAGTATCGTAGTTAACCTTGACTTGAGGGATTAGGACTTGTTAGTCTATTTGCTACGTGTTTTATTTATGGGAACAATGTATATGTTAGGTGATGGGTAATTATACGTTTTTATTGGGTTAAAGTATGCGGGTAAAACTTGTTTCTTTGTGTTTTATTGCGTTGTTAATTATGATATTCATACTTAGGTTAGGTTTTTACTTCTTTGATTATTTATTTTGTAATTATTGCTTATTTCATAGTTGTTGAATATTTTTGGAAGTTAAAGTTTGGTATCTTGGCATCATATTTGACGTTAAATATATTCTCCACGTTATTTAAACTCAAATTCATATTATCATCATTACATCGTGAGGAAGAGAGTAAAAGCACGAAGGGTAATGTGGTGCTATTGCATTTACATTATTATTATTACATGGTGAGGACAAGAGTGAAAGCACAAAGAGTAATGCCGTGCCATTTATTCATTATTACATGGTGAGGAAGAGAGTAAAAGCGTGAAAGGTGATGCCGTGCCATTCATCTCATTTATTTATTGTTGCATGGTAGGATGAGAGTAAAAGTACGAGGGTGATGCCGTGCCATTTCATTTTATTTATGTCATCATTACAAGGTGAGGACGAAAGTAAAAGCACGAAGGGTGGTGTCGTGCCATTTTTATATCATTAGTTTAACTGATTTACCGGTTGATGAATTACTTGGTTACTTCGTGGTTTCGTACCTGTCGTAGTTGTTATATTTTTCCCCTTCTTACATGTCCCCTCCCCAGTTTGTACATTATCATTCTCTGTTATTGTTACTGCTTTATATACACTTGTATGGATTTATTTACGTAGGTGTCTTGTCATAGCCTCGTCACTACCTCGTCGAGGCTTGTCGGAGTTAGGCTCGACACTTACGGAATACAATGGGTTGGTTGTACTCATACTACACTTCTGCACTTCCTGTGCAGATACAAGTATTGGTCCCAACGGTGCGTGAGGTGCGTCAGCTCGGATCATTGCTTATGGAGACTTAAGGTACATCTACTGACGTCCGCAGACCTTGAAGTCCCTTTCCTTTTCCCACTTTTGCTGTTCATTTCCTTCAAAACAATTGTATTTATTTTAGACTTTGTTTGTAGACTTCTAGTTGTCCGTGTACTCATGACTTCGGATTTCTGGGAGTAGATATTATCACGTGACTTATATTAGTACTGTGATAGATTAGGTTTCTATTTCTCGTTATATATCGCCATTGTGTTTTTAACTGTCAAAAATTAATCATTTAGTTATTTCACGTCGGCTTGCCTAGCAAGTGAATGTTAGACGCCATCACGACCCGAGGTTGGAATTTCATATCGTGACATTACGAGGTATAATAAAATTTTACCGCATGTAAGGACCTTTGAATTATAAATAATTGGTTATATGTAAGCTTTTAGGCTTTGAAGATGACTAATTTAACTATGGTTGGTTTAGTAAAAGCTTTAAGCTTTTTATTTAACTTCTTTCCTCCCTATTTCAGCACATAATAGCTCAATTTTTGTCTGATCGCAACAAAACCATACAAGAAAATAAAACAAATCACAAAATACCAAAAAAAAAAAAAAAAGAAAGATAAGGTTAAATCTCCATGCATGAAATTTCATATATGCATAAGCATCTTAAGGGAAAAAAAAAAAAAAAAAAAAAAAAAGGAAAGAAGAAGAAGAAGAGGAAATTATGAACGTGTCTTTCTAATCCAAATAAGATCAACTTTATAGGGTTAGCGTATGTGTAGAGCTAACACTTTAAGCTGCATAAACCAAAAGTCTAAAACTAATGCAACTTGCAAGCAAAAATTAGTATGAAAGAGGAAATTAAGGTACTTTGGAAAATTTTGAAATGTTTCTTTTAAAAATTAACAAAATCTTGAATTCGTTTGAAAACTTGTTCCTCAAGAACTCCACGAAGTAAACAAATACTGTTTCTAAGTGAAAAGGAAATTGTACGTATATGACTGGTTTAAAAATATGTCACTAAATCCTATTTTAATTTGTAATTAAACGATGTGTCTAACACAAGAAATTCATTTGATATTGCAACTCGTTGAATTAATTTGTTTTGTTTATTTCATTAGTAGAAGAATGGTGTGTATTGCAAGATTAACTCTACGACTATATAAGAAATTAAGATAAAGGAATAACACATAGTAGTTTTCTATTAATAATGAGATTGAGTTTGAAAACATTCAAGAGAAAGTTTCATATTTTTTAAATAAACACTTGAAAATTAAAAAAGAAAATCCAAATTAAAAATTTTCAAATAATCTGAAACAACGCATTAATGTACCACCAAAGATTGTTGTAAGTGCAAAATATTCTTTAATATCTAATTAACGGATTATGAAAGATCTTGATAGAAAGCGCTTTATTTGAGATTTTAATCAAAGTAGGAAATTTCGACGCGAATTTAGGACTCATTTGTCCATGGATATTTTTTTTGAATTTTTTTCAAAAATATGTATGTCTATGAAATTTTACAAATTTTTAAAAAAATTTCGAAATTGAGTTTTTCAAAACCGCTTTTTCAAAATTTTCAAAAATTTTTGTTTCTCCATTCACAAAATTGTAACTTTTTTTCAAGTAAAATGCATGTCCAAACATAATTTGAAATTTCAAATACCATTTTCAACTTAACTCCAAATACTAATTTTTTCAAAAGGGATTTTTTCCTTCCTATACAATATTTGAAACTTATTTACCAAAATTGTCCTAATTTTGTATATTACCCACCCTAAATAAGGATTACTTACAAATTATATACAATCCATTATTAGTGCCTTAAATTAGGGGATTCTTTGCTTGGAAAAAGGCATAACTGAAGGGAACAATGGTGTTAACCATGTTTGAGCATCTGATGATGGCAATAGCAACTTCCATCATCGGAAAAGTGTAGGCCCACCAAGCCAATAAAAACCTACTATTTACATATTGGACAATTCAACCTCTAGTGGAGCAGAGCCTCTGTAAGGAAGAGTTAACCCCAAAACTTTTGGGAATCGCGTTTACAAGAGTAAGCCTCCCGAGAAAATTCAGAAGAAGGAATGGAAATATCCACTTGTCTCTGAGCCCACTGAGAAGAGACGGAGGATTCATGAAGAAAGTGATCTTACTTTGGAAACAAATGAAGGAGGAGGAGTTTACCAGCCAAAAACAAAGAGAACTATGGTTGCTTACCATGCCCTCTATAATTCAGTAGCTTTTATACTGAGGACAATCCCTCAACATTGTGACTGGGCCAGTTGATGATATCTTAACTGTGTTAAAGAATGATTAGTATTAACGTCAACAACCTTGACAAGAAAAAGGTGCAAATTGAGAAGTTGTTGAATACATTATACTCTTCTCTCTCTTTGTCATAATTACCTACTTTAAGAAAAGAATAATGCATGGTACAACATCATACAAATTAAAAATAAATTTCATACAAATTTTATACAAAATTTGATATATCAACAACAACATACATAATAAAAATAAATTTCATACAACTAATCAGACAATATACAACTTATTTACAATATATCTACAACTTTCTTACATCCTTCTTACCCAGTTAAATACAACTACAGCATCATACAACTTAAATACAATTTTCATACAAATTTTATACAATATGTCTTTTGTATATTTTGTATGTGATTTGTATATATTTTGTATGTGATGTGTGCTTCTTCCTCTCTAAAGTTCCAATCAAAATGTACTCTCTTAATACAATTTGATACATATCAACAAGTATAATACAATTTTGATATATATATATATATAACAAAATACGTACAATTATAATACAACTTTACTATAATTTCGTAAGTATATTGTATGTCATGTGTTGTTGCAAAAAATTTCGTAAGCAAATAGTTTCAATTTGAAATTCAGCCAAAATCAAATCTAATCTTCGCCAAATATCCTCAAAATTGAGATATAAACTCCAAACAATATTCTCAATTGTTTGCAACAACACCCAATCCAAACAAATAATAATTTTTGAAAACCCAAATTAGATTTCAAAGTTTAAAAGCTTTTTAATGGCTGTCAATGGTGGAGAGTCAAACACCTTCAAAATTTATTGATTGACAATTTCAAATTTGAACACCAATTGTGCAACAATGAAAAGAAATTTCTAAGTTAAAACTCTATAGTAAAACGATTAAAATCCATTGATGAATTCTATTAAAATTATATACAATATGAAAGGATAAAAAGTAGAGAACGTCAGAGGAAGAAAAATTGGGGAAAAAACAAAGAATGAGAGATATATAGAGAGAGAGACGCGGAGAGAGAGCGCACGAGAGAGAGAGAGAGAGAGACGAAGAGAGAACAAGAATGGGAAATAAATGATTCCTTATTCAATTCCTAATTTAAAGGAATACTCATTTAAAACTAACTTGTATATAATTGATAAATTGTATATGATCATATAATTAAGTTAAAACTTAAGAAAAGTAATAAAATTTTATAAATAGTATAGGAATGTAAAAATTCCTTTTCAAAAATTACAATTGCCTGCCTATTGGGCGCTTGAGTTAGAAAGAAAGAAAAAGAAAAAAAAAGAACACATTAATGTGAGGCCAGTATTAGTCCACTTAGAAATTTGTGGTAATAAGACAACCAGACATTCCTTTCATGCACAAAACCTAAAGCTTTCCGTCTTCAGACACCATGAAAATACCAACCATTAGAGGCTTAGCTACAAACTCTACAGCTCCATTCTTGAGCAGAATCTCAAAATCAGCTTCAGCACTTAAATGGGTTCCTCAATATCAGCCTTGTTGGGTCGAATTTCGGGTCTCCTTGTCAAACGGGTCAGCTCGTTGCACTAATTCATCAGTTCATGCGTCATCCCCTGCTATTCAGTCGGACTTTAATTCAAACATACTGCATATTCCAAAAGCAAAGTTACAACTTGTAGAGGAAACTGTAGAGAAGGTGAACTATGGTTTTTCGTTTGAATAAGTACACTCTTTGACCCATTTTACGTGATGATGTTTGGCTGAAATACTGAGTTTAAACAAGAAATAACAATTTTTAAATTTTGTAGTTTAAAACAGGTAATAGATATTCGTGTGACTAATAGTTCTCTAACTAAAAGTAAAATGAAAAGTTAAAAGTAATTATTTTTATTCTTTTCTATAGGACAGATTAAAAAGAAAAGTATGTCAAATAATTATTCTGATTTACTTTTGTTTTTTTCTTTTCCTTGTAGGTTATATACAGCTGTCGGTTTTTTGCTATTCTTGCAGTCTGGGGTTCATTGATTGGCTCATTTCTCTGTTTTATCAAGGTACTATTTTTATATTTCCATCATTTTATCCTTAATAATTGAAAATCTGATTCATTTGTTTTTGTTTAGTGAAAGTGGATATGTAGTTTGTGATTTTATGAGTGATGCCTAAGCTGTACTTACGAGCTAGTTCAAGCAGTTCAGTTTTTTCACCATTGTTGCAATTTGGAACTTTAGATATTCTCTTCTGTCGTGTAAATGTTGTCCTATTTTTCTATATTTAGCAGCCTGGAAATCTGGTGTGGTTAATGAATCAAGAAAAGAATAAATTATTGTAACATTATTGATTTGGATCAATCAAACTTGTTGGGGACAAAAAACTGTAGAACGTTAATCTTTGAGATTGTAACCTTTCAGTAACCCTACTCGGGCTACTCTCATGGGGTTAGAAATGAAGACATTAGGCAATACTCACCTAATCAGCTGATCTTTTGGGTTGATTTAGGTCCAAGAGTCATTATCTTCACATGGTATCTGAGCCAAACATATAAATTCATGTTTCTCAATGTTGGGCCCCCATCATCCACGCTTCAAATGAGTCTTGAGTGTCCGTGGGAGTGTTAAATCTCACATTGGTTAAGGAATGGGTTGTGATCTTCTTATATGGTCCTGGGGATCCCTTAGTAAGCTAGCCTTTGAGATTGAGTTAGGCCCAAGAGCCAATCTTATATTTGATGATTTGAACATATTTTTACAAACGTTATTTGATATAAAAAATATATGGCATTTAATATTCTTTCATCATAGTTATCATTAGTTGTTTGATTAACTTGATAAAGTCCTTGATTAAATTTTGAGACTTGTCATCGTGATGGATATCATGATAATGAGAGTGAAGTTTCTTATTATTTAATCTAAATTTGTTCTTGATAGTAGGATTATTAATTTGGATATTAGTAATCCGGTTAGATCAATATTTATGTGATTGTCTTTATGGGATAAAGATTAGTTGATCTCATTAACTAAATCACATAGATAGATGATGCATATAGAGATATGATCATTAAACCGACTCATTGGATAATTCCTAATGATTAGAATTACCATTAACTGTCAATAGGATATTCTTTTGAAGAATGTGATATAAGAATTTCCTTTGATCTGAGATCATCATATTAATTGACAAGTTATTTATTGTGTTTTGATACTAGATACCTATGGCCCTAGGGCGATAGTTGAAAAGATATTGAGTATGATTAAATGCTTGTAGAATTAGTGATTGATCAAGATGGAATCTGTCAACTCTTGGTAATGAGTTTAAGCTCCATGTTGTCATAAATTATAAACGACCAAATTAAGACTTTGGCCAGAGCAATTGAATGAAAGAAGAAAAGAATTTCTTTAGGTCATTCAATGGTCGATTATATTTGACATGAACACATAGTTGGTCACCTATTAGGATTTGACAGTTAAACTATATCCTAAGGTGACTCAGAGCTATAAGGACACAAGGAATACTATATTATTCTTCTACTGTTTCTTGAGAGTAAATTATATACTTCATTCTATCCGGTCATTAAAAAGTGTTTCTAGACGTCATCCTTGATTAGTTTATTGATGTAATCAATTTACTACCGGCTTAGTATTGAACCTATGGGGTCGCACACTAACGAGTGTTCTGATCTTTGCTAAAGGATTAGTTAATTTATTATTTGATAATTAAATTAAAGAATTTAATTAGTCAAATAGATTTAATTATTAGTCCAAATGAAATATTATTGTATTCTTTGCTAGCACAAAGGATATAATTAATATTGGAAACAAATTTAAGTTTTCTATTTGGAATATAAAATTAAAATTATCTCTTAGTTAAAATATATATGCGATATATATAATTAATACTTTTGTTTAGTTAAGGTATGTATATAAATATTAATGAAGGCTTTCTAAGTAAATCCAATTTTGAATTAGATTGACGTGCAGTCCATAAAGGACGTGCGGCTACTTCAGACCTATCAAGAATGGGATTAGAATTCTTTAAGACAAAATACTACTAATTGGTACTTATAATCCAATATGGAATTGGATCTTATGGAAAGTCCATAAGGACTTGGCAGTCACGATGCCAATTTGAATGGGAGTTCAAATTTTCATTGAAAATTTCCGTAAAGTTTATTTTGGTATAAACTTTTACCTAAGTAAATTATTACCTCAACCAAATAGGAAAAAGGTTTAGGTGATGGAGAAAAAAATTTCTGGATTATTAAGTCTTGAGAAGAAAAATCACTTTGTGAAAGTAGAATACAATATAAAGTCAAGAGAGAAAATATAATTACAAGAAAAGTGTTTCTTGTTCTTCTATCTTCGAGTTGAGATTTTTGAAACAAATTTCTGCACAATATTTCATTCAATTTGTTCACGGGTTTCATTGATTAAAAAGTTGGTAGCAAGGATCGGTCTCGATGTGGATACACATAGAGGCTTCGCACTATCGAGAAAATTTTGAAACGAGACTCTATTTAACAGGTACGTCTTAGGCCCAATCTTGGACATGTAAATAAATTTTAAACACGAAAAGGTCTAGCTAGGATTGTTATTGTCTTCCGCTGCGTGTTACGATAGATGCAATCCTTCAATATGCAGGCTCATCCGTTGAATATATAAAGACTCTTTCCCAGAACTTGACTTCTAAGTTACTATGTAGCCCTTACTTTGCATTAGAACTGTCCTCTACATTGCTATGCTTGAATCTACGATGAGAAAGTGTGGTGTATCAGATGCAAAAGTTCAGTTTTGCATTCATCAATCTTTTCTTTCTTTCTTTCTTTATTCTCCCTGTGCTTTGAATTCCTGAACAATTTTCCTTGGAGGTGAGATTTCAGCTTAATGGCCAGGCTACACATGTAAGAATTAATGCTTTTTCATAGCACTTTTGAAAGCCTGTCTGAAGAAGACAGAAATTCTACGCCAGATAGTTGTAAAATATAGCATTATTTACCGTAGATCTCCCAGCTCTCCCAAGCTTTGTTATTATTTTGTGGCAAAATTATAGGTGCTTTTTGATGCAATAAATATCGAGAAGGTTTTGCTAAATGATTGTTCTATTTTTTTTTTTCATATGTAGGGTTGCACTTATGTAATATCATCATTCCAAGAATACTTCACAAGCCGAGCAAAGTTCATACTGTTTCTTGTTGAGGCTATCGGTATGTTTATAATTAACATTTTACGTTTCTGACTCATGCATATAGCTTTCTCATGTTCCTTTCTTTGCCCTCTGAGTACTGATTTCATTATGATGTACAGAGAGCCACAGTACCTCGTAACGGTGCTCATTTCTTATTGTAATGATGGTCTCTTTAATCGACGAGTTTTCACTTCATTTATGCAATAAATTTGAGGCTCTTTTATAATGTCACTGCATGTGGAGGTTCTCAATCAGGTGTAAACAAGAAGAGAGGCAAAAGGGAATCCTGCAAGTACTATGAGAGTGGCAATGTAAACACCATGAAACTCATGTGTTGAAATTATCCTTTCTTCTTTCCGACCAGTCAGCTGGTTGAACAGTGTGATGCTTCTAAAAAACTTCTGGGAGATACTTTCTTCAAGCAAAATGATTGAAGTACTTCTATTTTGAATCGTTGTTAGGTCTAATTCTTGTTACTTAGGTTAGATTTATTTGTAACTGCATATTTACCGTATGTGTGATTAGTTGGACCTGAAACCAGTAGATAGCCTGGTTCCTATAGGTCGTGGTCTAACGCATTGACTGCTTTTGATACTGGAAAAATAACTCAAACGGTCTAACCTAAACATCCAGAGCAGACCCTTTAGGCCTTGAACATCATTCCCCTGTCAAAATACCCTCTGATGGACCAGGCACAAAATAAAGCATTGCAAATTGAAGAGTAGTTAGTAATGGAATATTTCTGGCATGTTGTGCTGATACCACTAAAGAACCAAAAGATCTTCAGGCTCTATTTGGTGTTTTATATGACCCGAGAAGCTGAGTGATGTGTCAACACTACTAATTGAGTGCCAGCACCTAGTTGTGTTGTCAATAAGAAGGTAGTCGGCGCCTTTCGAGGCACTTTCTATTTCTAATTAGCACTGTTTTTTCGTTGCTTCTAGCCCGCTTGACTGGTAAGATAGGAAGTGCCTTTCTCGCTTGTTTAGTAACTCTTTCTATTTCTTTTCTATATATGGAAAGTTGAAAAATTATCATATAATAATCTAGATATTGCAATAGAAAAGGAATAGGGGAGGTTTGTGATGATTTTTCAATCTTTTCTACTAGGTAGAAGGGCATGATCGTTCCACAAATTTTTACACTTTGGGGCACTTGTGTTGTAGGGAAACTCCAATTTTATGCCCGTGATATTCAGAGTAGTGTCTCTCCGCCTCGAGTTATCTAGTAGTAGTACATTTAAACCATTTTTTAAGAGAGCCATGCAACTTCATTATTTTCTGGGATAAGTTGTGTAAACAAACAACAATAAGATCAATAGTTATAAACCACCAGAGACATCAGGGTTGGCAAGAAAGTGGTTCTGCTGCTTGACATTTGGAGGATCTATTTCTTCTTTATATGCTGGTTGGGAGAGAGGGG
>MCJB01048124.1:9244-49994 GCA_002018475.1 Nicotiana obtusifolia
GCTTGACCTAACCTCCAATTACAGTGCATACCGTAAACTTAACCAGTAAGATATGGATGAGGAGGGGGTTTATGGACAAAAAATACATATTGATTATCCCCCTCTACGTATGTTTAACTAACAAAAAAATTATATTTTTCATATCTAATTCTAAAAATGGGCATTTGCCATTTATCCATCAGGAAGAGTCCTTTAGCACCTTTAGGCAATTGTTGAAAGGACGAGTAAATGGTTCCCTCAGTTAGATTTGAAGCAGCTTTGGCCAACCTGTTCACCACTTGGTTTGCTTCTCTTAGGCAGTGCTTAATTGTAATATGATCATTGTCGGTGTAGCTAATGACATCTTCAAGCTCTCTTCTCAATTTGTTATTTTGAGTTGCTCTTTGCCTGATCATGGTAGCGATAACTAAGGAGTCCATCTCCAATATAAGACTGGGAATCCTTTGGTTTACATACCATTTAGCGGCAAATTTAATAGCTTTGACTTTATCCATGTTGCTATTGTTGCATTGTAAAGGAACCGAGAATGCCATAATAAAATCACCATGCTCATTTCTTACTATTCCTCCAATGCCTCCGGTCCCGGTATCCTTGAAGAAGCTACCATCTGTGTTTACTTTCAAGTTTCTATCTTCCGGCATCTCCCATTGAACTTGCATCCATTTAACACATGGTTTTAACCTTTCAATCATCTCATAAGCTTTGGACCAAGGAAGATGAATGATAAGATTTGGATAAGATCTTGATACGACTGCCTTAACATTCTAGAGAATTTGATTGATCATCTTGTATAGATAATATCTAGCGCTTTCACCATATTTATATGTAGTGTATCTTCTCCATATTTTCCAAATAATACAAATTGGAATAATATGTAACACCATTTTGTGGATTATGTTCCTTGGATTCCTTGCCACTATTGAGTACAAATCCCTCTAATGGTATCAGTATACCACTGAATGCCCAGAGGATTGCCAAAGAACTTCCACAGTCTAATAGCAACCTCACTGTCAAAGAATACATGTTTCAAGGTTTCACAATTAGGATCTCTACAGCAAAGACATAGACACAATGTGATTCCCAAATCTGTTAATAGTGTCATCAAAAGGCAATTTTTTTTAATCATTCTCCAGCACAAGAAAGATTGTTTAAAAGGAATCGAGCTATTCCAAACATTGTTAATAAAATCATCTTTAGGTTTAGTTGCCCTAGCTAAATGCAAGTTGAATTGTTGGAACAAATACCATCCTCAGTCAAGGTCCATATGGCATAGTCATTTTGCTCACGGTTGCCTCTTGGTATACTTTGAATATGTTGAACCACATCAGCAGGCACAAAATTAGCCAATTTATCCAAATTCCAGCAACTATCGTAAAAAAATTCAGACACCAAAGTTTTACTCGGTCTAATAGTGGCATATATAGTGAAAGCCAACTGACCTTTACCAGTCCAATCATCCCACCAAAAGCTGCAATTACCAAAATTCACTACCCATTTAATGTTGTTTTCAGCCTTTCTCTTATTTGGATAAGACCTTTCCAAAGATTTGAATTTCCAGATGCCCAACATTTAGAAACAACATGAGATCTCAAACAATATTTAGCTTTGAGAAAACTTGCCCATAAGGATGGACATGTCCTGAATTTCCACCACCTCTTTACTGCACAAACATCATTGACTTCCTCCATACTTCTAATGCCAATCCCTCCTTCTTCTTTTGAGAATCATAAATTTTTTCATGAGTTCCAGTGGTAGTTATATTTGCCACCAACTGATCACCATAGAAATCTAGCAAAATATTTTTCAATCAGCTTTAAAGTACTCTTAAGGGGACTCATAGCAGAAAATGTCTGTACAGGGAAAGACTGGAGAACATTTTGAATAAGAAACCACTTTCCCCCTGTAAGACAACATCTTTCCTTTCCATCCACCTAATCTTTTAACAATCTTTGCAACCATATCATCAAAGTAATATATATTTTTCTCCCCACCTAAATAGGACACCCTAAATAAGTGAAAGAAAAGTTTTTATCCATAAAACCAGTGGAGTTTTTAATTCTGTTAATTCTACCAGATTTTGTGTTAGGAGCAACTATGAAAAAGCTTTTTGTTAGTATTCATTCTCTGCCCTGATGCTTTCTCATAATTATGAATTTGCCCCATAATTAGCTTGATAGTATTATTATTTCCAGCACTAAAGATAATAATATCATATGCATAAGCAAGGTGATTGATCTGAGGGCCTCTGCTATTCATAGACAAAGGTGTGAAGTTATTCATATTGTTCAATCTATTTAGCATTCTGGAAAGAACTTTTGAATCAAAAATGAACTATGATGGGGAAAGAGGGTCCCCTTGTTTCGAGCCTTGGGCAGATGTGAAAAGACCTTTCGTCTGCCATTAATAAAGACAGATTACCATACATTTGATATCAAGTTTCAAACAATATCAATCCAGATTTCAGAAAAATCAAACTTTCTCATTACTGCTGAAATGAAGGTCCATGACATTCTGTCATAAGCTTTCTCCATACCTTGAATAATCTCTTGAGCTAGGAGGAAATTATCAGTAATAAGCATGCATTTCACAAAGCCACTTTGATTGTCAGATATAAGCTTAGGCAGGAGACTGTTGAGTCTTTTAGCCATGATTTTAGTAATAATCTTGCTAGAAAAGTTGCTATAGCTAATGGGTCTCATATTAGAGAAAGTCTGTGGGGATTCTAGTTCAGGATGAGAGCCAGACAAGTATGAGAAAAATATTTGGAGATTTGTTTCCCATTGAAGAAATCCTGGACAAACTTAGCGATATCTTGTTTGATAATATTCCAACAGTTGTGATAGAAAGAACCATTAAAGACATCCAGGCTAGCAGCACTAATTGAACTTATGTTGAAGATGGAATCCTTGATTTCCTCTTCTTCAAATATAGCAGTGAGCATTTTATTTTCATCTTTAGTGATACAGATGGGAAGACATTTTATAATATCCAAATTTATTTCATGGTGAGGTAAATTGAACAGCTTCTGATGATGTTTGATAACAGCTTTAGTGACCTTCTCCTCTGATGTAACCCAATTGCCTTTGTGGTTCTTGATTCTGCGAATATGTAATTTCTTCTTCTTTCTTTGATAATTCTATGAAAGTATTTAGCGTTACAGTCTCCCTCCTCGAACCATTTGATTTGAGACTTTTGCTTCAATAGTGATTCTTGCACAGAGAGCCATCTAACATATTCACCATGGTATTTTTGTTGTCCTCTCTACTCTGATCTGTATTCAGTATTATGTCTACTTCTTCCACAATTTGAGCTTCAAGTTCCCATTTATCAACCTGATCATAGACATTACCAATATGTTCTCTAGATCATATAGTCAATTTCTTGCGAAGAATCTTTAATTTCTGTTGTAATCTCCACATAGGATTACCATGTATTTGAGTATCCCAAACTTCCTTCGTAATATGATAAAAACTAGTTTGTTGAGTCCAGAAGTTCAAAAATCTGAAGTAGCTAATACTGTGAACATTGTTATTGATATTCTTCATTAATAATAGCCTATGGTCAGATCCAATTCTAGTCAAATGCTTGACAGTGCTAGTTTGTCAAGTTTAGGCCCATTGATCATTGATGAAAATTCTATCTAGTCCCATCCACACCCTTTTACTTGGTCTCCAATTACTGCACCATGTGTATTTCGGGCCTAGAAATCCCAGATCAACCAATTCACGATTCTCCGTACAACTAATGAAATCAAAACTTTTGTATAGTCTGTGAGGTCTACCAACTAATTTCTCATCTGTATCTATAATGATATTAAAATCCCTTCCAACACGCCATGGACCATTAACCAAAGGATTGTGAGAAAGCACGGGAGAAAGAAAATATATTATTGATGTGTTTTGATACAATACAAGAGGCCCTTATTTATAGCTATATTCTACAATCCTATACTTCTTCTCTACCAATGTGGGACAAGACTATTATATACATATGTCTAAAACTAACACTCCCCCTCAAGCTGGTGCATATAAATCATATGTACCGAGCTTGTTACATATATAACTAATACGAGGACCAGTGAGGGACTTGGTGAAAATATCTGCAAGCTGATCATTCGACCTCACAAACTTTGTAGTGATCTCTCCTGAAAGTATCTTTTCTCTGACGAAGTGACAGTCAATCTCAATGTGTTTAGTTCTTTCATGGAACACCGGATTTGATGCAATATGAAGGGCAGCCTGATTATCGCACACAAGTTCCATCTGACTGATTTCACCAAATTTCAACTCCTTAAGTAATTGTTTGGTCCATATTAGCTCACATGTTGCCATAGCCATTGCTCGATATTCTGCTTCTGCACTAGAGCGAGCAACTACATTCTGTTTCTTGCTCTTCCAAGACACCAAATTTCCTCCTACTAACACACAATATCCAGACGTAGAACGCCTATCAGAAGGTGATCCTGCCCAATCAGCATCTGAGTATCCCACAATCTGCTCATGACCTCTGTCTTCAAACAGTAGTCCTTTGCCTGGAGCCGATTTTATATACCGAATAATGCGTATAACTGCATCCCAATGACTATCACAGGGAGAATTCATAAACTGACTTACAACACTCACAGGATAAGAAATGTCGGGTCTAGTCACTGTAAGATAATTTAATTTTCCAACCAACCGCCTATAGCTTGCAGGATCGCTGAGCGGCTCCCCCTGTCCTGGCAGTAGTTTAGAATTCGGATCCATCGGAGTGTCAACAGGTCTGCAACCTATCATCCCTGTCTCCTCAAGAATGTCTAAAGCATATTTTCGTTGAGAAATGACAATACCTGAGCTTGACTGAGCAACTTCAATACCTAGAAAGTACTTCAATCTGCCTAGATCCTTAGTTTGGAAGTGCTGGAATAGATGTTGCTTCAGATTGGTAATACCATCCTGATCATTGCCAGTAATAACAATATCATCAACATAGACTACCAGATAAATACAGAGACTTGAAGCAGAGTGCCGATAAAACACAGAGTGATCAGCTTCACTACGAGTCATGCCAAATTCCTGGATAACCGTGCTGAACTTACCAAACCAGGCTCGAGGAGACTGCTTTAGACCATAAAGTGACCGACGCAAGCGGCATACAAGGTGACGAGACTCCCCCTGAGCAACAAAACCAGGTGGTTGCTCCATATAAACCTCATCCTCAAGATCACCGTGAAGAAACGCATTCTTAATATCGAGCTGATAGAGAGGCCAATGACGAACTGCAGCCATGGATAGAAAAAGACGAACTGATGCCACTTTTGCCACGGGAGAGAAGGTATCACTGTAATCGAGCCCAAATATCTGAGTATATCCCTTGGCAACAAGGCGGGCCTTAAGGCGATCAACCTGGCCATCAGGACCAACTTTGACTGCATATACCCAACGACAACCAACAGTAGATTTACCTAAAGGAAGATGAACAAGTTCCCAAGTACCGCTAGTATGTAAAGCAGACATCTCGTCACTCATAGCCTGTCGCCAACCTGGATGAGACAATGCTTCACTTGTAGACTTAGGAATGGTAACCGAGGACAAAGCAGATATAAAAGCATAATGGGGAGATGACAGACGATGATAACTTAGGCCAACATAATGAGGATTAGGATTAAGTGTGGTCCGTATACCTTTCCGAAGCGCAATCGGTGTACTAGGAAGAGACAGGTCCGCAGTAGGAGCAGTGTCAGGTGCAGGGCGATAACCAGTTGGGCCTGATGTAGTGCGTGGACGACGATGATAAGTCAAGAGTGGTGAAAGGACACTAGACGCATCATCAGTTGGTATGAGTGAAACTTCTGAGGTCGAAGGTGGAGGAGGAACTTCAGTAAATTCCTCACAGAGTTGGTATAGGTAAGACCTCAGATATATCATGTTGATCAGCAATGGTAAAGAAAGGTTTAGACTCAAAAAATGTGACGCCAGCTGACATAAGGTACCTACGAAGATCAGGAGAATAACAACGATATCCCTTCTGAACACGAGAATAACCAAGGAAGACACACTTGAGAGCACGAGGGGCTAACTTATCTTTCCCAGGGGCTAAGTTATGAACAAAACACGTGCTCCCAAAGACACGAGGGGGAAGAGAGTATAAGGGTGACTGGGGGAACAATACTGAATGGGGAATCTGATCCTTGATGGGAGAGGAAGGCATTCGATTAATTAAATAACAAGCTGTGAGAACTGCATCGCCCCAGAAACGCAGCGGAACACGAGATTCAATTAGAATTGTGCGAGCAGTCTCAATAAGATGCTTATTCTTTCTCTCTGCAACCCCATTTTGCTGAGGGGTATAAGGACAAGATGTCTGATGAATAATTCCTTGAGAGGTCATAAACTGCTGAAACTGAGAAGATAAATATTCTAAGGCATTATCACTGCGAAAAATGCGAATAGAAACACCAAATTGGTTTTTGATTTCAGCACAGAAACTCTGGAATATAGAAAATAAATTAGAACGATCTTTCATTAAGAAAAGCCAAGTACACCTGGAATAATCATCAATAAAACTAACAAAATAACGAAATCCTAAGGTTGAACTGACTCTACTAGGACCCCATATATCAGAATGAACTAAGGAGAAAACAGACTCTGTATGACTCTCAACACTACGCGGAAAGGAGGTTCGGGTATGTTTCCCAAGTTGACACGACTCACAATCTAAAGTAGTCAAACCAGATAAACTAGGCACCATTTTCTAAAGTTTGGATAAGCTCGGATGTCCCAAACGTCTGTGGATTAGGTCTGGTGGATCTGTGACTAGACATGTGGTGGAAGGACTAAGTGAGTTAAGGTAGTAAAGACCTTCTGATTCACGTCATGTACCAATTGTCTGTCCCGTACTACGGTCCTGCATAATAAAGGAATCGTCAGTAAAATATATACCACAATGGAGTGCACGAGTCAAACGACTGACAGATGCAAGACTAAAAGGACAGCCAGGAACATAAAGAACGGAATCTAGGGTGATGGAAGACAAGGGGTGTGCTTGTCCAACTCCTTTGGCCTTAGTTTGACATCCATTTGCTAAAGTAACAGTGGGAAGAGACTGTGAATGTACAATATTTGACAAAAGGGATATATTACCAGAGATGTGATCAGAAGCGCCTGAGTCCATGACCCATGGTCCAAGCGTACTAGACTGAGAAACACAAGCAAAGGAATTACCAGAGGTTGAAGTATCATTCTGAGCAACCGAGGCTTTTTGTGGAGATGTCTGCTTACTTGCACGATACTGAAGGAGCTCATTATATTCTTCTTTAGATAAAGAAACTCCCTGGTTACCTGGAGTTTCAGTCTGAGCAATGTAAGCATTTTTGAGTGGGCGACCATGTAAGGAATAGCACATTTCACGAGTATGCCCAAGTTTGTGACAATAAGAACACTTAGGTCTAGATCTGCCAAAACGACCACCTCCTCGCCTATTCTCCATAGTCTGAGATGCCCGAGCATCCATTGTCTGAGATGCAAGAACAGAGGAATCAAGTATCTATGATGAGATCACTGGATGACTTGGTGCTGCAGCAAGACGGAGTAATCGAGAGAATACTTCATCAATAGTGGGGACAGTTGGACTAGCCAAAATCTGGTCGCGTACTGAATCAAAATCATTGGGGAGTCCAGCGAGGGTAAGAACTAGAAACATCTTCTGTCGCTGCTCTTGTTGTTGCTCAACACTAGCAGAGACTGGCATCAACGTCCCAAATTCCTCCATAACTGCATGTACTTGACCTAAGTAAGTAGACATATTTGATTCCTGCTTCTTTAAGTTTGTCATCCGCGATATCACATCATAGAAGCGAGATATGTCATTAGTGTATAAGGCACGAGCCTTGGCCCAAACCAAATAACATGTCTGGAATGGACGAAACAAAGGCATCAATTTTGAATCAATAGACCGCCACAAGATGCTACATAACTGAGCATCGATCTTGGCCCAGTGTGTTATCGCCTTTTCATCTCCTTCGCCAGACTGTTTGATTAAATGATCTTGAACACCTTGGCCTTTACACCACAACTCAACGGATGAAGCCCAAGCTAAGTAGTTTGAATTTCTCATTAAAGGTTCCGAGGTAATCATAACATTAGAGCTTCCGGAACTCATGTTTCTAGACCCAAAAACATCAAATCCCAAAGACATCTTTGCAAATTGTTACCAAATAAGAGAAGGGTATTGTAATCTACTGAATAGAGTAAGGAAATACTGAAAAAACAGAGTAAGATACTGTAGCTGCCGGAAACCTACTGTAGCTGCCGGAATAAATTCAAAGTGGTCGGAATGAAACAAAAACAGTAGGGGTAGGATCGGAATTACCAGGCGGTCCAACTGTTCTGAAGGAAGTTTTTCAAAAAATGGCCGGAAGTGGCTGTACGCGCCGGCGCGTGAGTTCACTCGCGGGGACTGCTGGTGGCGCGTGGGAGCGCGTGAGGAGGCCTCTGCCGGAGATTCTCACTGGGGTTTGGTCGCCGGGAACTGGTGGCTCTTGTGTTCGTGTTGGATTTTGCACAACACTGATAGAAACAAGGCAGACACAAAAAACCTAATAGGTCGCCGGAAAAAGAAGGCTTCCGGTGACTGAATTTTCTTCCCGGAGTCGCTGGAATTTATGCACAGCGATAAAATCTCACAATAGCTTTGATACCATGTGAGAAAACACGGGAGAAAGAAAATATATTATTGATTGATGTTTGATACAATACAAGAGGCCCTTATTTATAGCTATATTCTACAATCCTATACTTCTTCTCTACCAATGTGGGACAAGACTATTATATACATATGTAAAACTATCATCTAAAACTAACAATATACAAGTCATCACGCAATCTACCACTGTCACTCATTTTCCGTGTTTGAAGATCCTGAAAAATACAATGATCGGGAAAGAACTCGTTTTTACAATTTAGAGCTTTGGTGATGGCACTAACAGATAAAAGATTGATAAGGAACTCAGGGACATGGAGAACGGATGATAGTTTAATATTAAGAGTACAAATGACAGAACTTGTTTCAGAGATAGGTGTTAAAGAACTATTGGCTATTTTAACATTATTTCCTTCGGGACAAGGAGAATAGTTTTGAATGCCTTTAGAAGAGCCTGTCATGTGTCTGTTTGCACCAGAATCGACAATCTAAGAATTACAGTGAGCAGCAAAGGCAATACCTAATTGCACATGATTAGATGTGGCGACATTAGCGGAGTCAAGTTTGGCTAGGATGCGACGGAGAAGCTAAATTTCATCCGAAGACAAGATTTATCCAGAAACCATCCCCTTGAATGTCTCCATATTTCAGCCCAATCAGAAGGAAATCAGAAGGAGTTTGTGTTGCGGACAGTCATCAAGAGAGAGAAAATTCGACTTCTTTGATAAAAACGGAACCCTAGAGCTGCGAGAGAGATAACTCACCTCAAAAAGGCAGCAATGGCTTTGATACCGTGTAGATTTTGAGAAGAAGAAAAGGCTTCTTGTATTTCTGTGTATGTTTACATCCCATGAACAAGGGAATTTATACAAAGCTCCTAATGCTAATTAAGGAAATAAAATAAATCTATACAATCAATCCAGCTATCAAATCAGATCTCCTAAATATAATCAAATCTCCTGAAATCATGTTAATCAACACTCTTAAATCAAGTCTCCTTGAATCATGCTAATCAACATGTTGCAGAGGCAACAAATGCAGCAATTGCTCAAGGATAATTGGCTGAAAGCTCAGGAAAGGATGAAATTATATACTGATTTCAAGAGGACTGAAAGGGAGTTTCAAGTTGGGTGACATGGTGTATTGGAAACTTCATCCCTATAGACACTCATCCATAACTCTTAGAAGAAATTTGAAACTTAGCTCCAAGTATTGTGGACTTTATCAGATCTGAGTAGAGTCGGACAAGCTGCTTATTGTTAAATAGTTATGTGTAAATAATCATAATCCCGTATGTAGCAGGGATAGAACATGTATTATATATAGGGCTCATTGTATTATTGTTACAAAAATCAATAGAATAAGTTTCCCGTGTATTATTTCTCACATGGCATGGGAGCTAGATTGAGCGACCTCAATACCTAGAAAATACTTTAATATACCCAGCTCCTTAATCTGAAAGTGTTGAAAGAGATGTTGCTTCAACTTAATAATACTATCCAGATCACTGCCGGTAATAAAAATATCGTCAACACAAACCACCAGATAAATACAGAGACTTGAAGCAGAATGCCGATAAAACACAGAGTGATCAGCTTGACTACGAGTCATGCCAAACTCCTCGATAAATGTGCTTAACTTACCAAACCGGACTCGAGGAGATTGCTTTAGACCATAAAGTGACACGATGCAAGTGATATACAAGGCCTAGACCCCCCCTGAGCAACAAAACTAGGTGGGTTCTCCATATAAACTTCATGGTCAAGATCACCACGAAAAAAAGCATTCTTAATGTCCAACTGATAGAGAGGCCAATGGCGAACAGCAGCCATGGATAGAAAAAGGCAAACTGAAGCTATTTTAGCCACGGGAGAGAAAGTGTCATCGTAATCGAGCCCAAATATCTGAGTATATCCTTTGGCAATAAGACGGGACATAAGTCGATCAACCTGGCCATCCGGACCAACTTTGACTGCATAAACCCAACGACAACCAACAGTAGATTTACTTGAAGGAAGAGGAACAAGCTCCCAAGTACCACTCGTATGTAAAGCAGACATCTCGTCAATCATAGCAAGTCGCCATCTTGGATGAGTGTGCTTCACCTGTAGACTCAAGGATAGAAACAGAGGACAAAAAAGATACAAATGCATAATGGGGTGATAACAGACGATGATAACTTAAACCAACATAATGGGGATTAGGATTAAGTGTGGTCCGTATACCTGTCCAAAGTGCAATCGGTTAAATAGGAGGAGACAAGTCAGCAGTAGGAGCAAGGTCAGGTGCAAGACGTGAATCAGCTGGACCTAATACTGGACGTGGACGCCGATGATAAGTCAAAAGTCGTGTTCCTGTGGTTGGGAATCTAGGAGGAACAATACTAGATTCCTCAATGGTCGGTACAGGTAAGACTTCTATGGCGGAAGATGTAGAAGGAGTTATAGTAAAATCCTCAAGAATCGGGTATAGCTAAGACCTCTAATATATCAAAGTGATCAGAAGAGGTAAAGTAAGGTCGAGACTCAAAAAATGTGAAATCGACTGACATAAGATACCTATGAAGATCAAGTGAGTAGCAACGATATCCCTTTTGAACTCGAAAATAGCCAAGGAAGACACACTTGAGAGCACGCGGAGCTAACTGATCTTTTTAGGGAGCTAAGTTATGAACGAAACATGTGCTTCCAAACACACGAGGGGGAAGAGAGTATAAGGGTGACTGAGAAAACAACAACGAATAAGGAATCTGACTATGGATGGAAAATGAAGGCATCCGATTAATCAGATAACAAGCCGCGAGAACTGCATCACCCTAAAAACGCAGCGAAACATAAGACTCAATTAGAACTGTGCGAGCAGTCACAATGAGGTGTCTATTCTTTCTCTCGGCTATCCCATTCTGCTGAGGGGTATACGGACAAGATGTATGATGAATAATTCCTTGATAAGTCATAAACTGCTGAAATTGAGAGGATAAGTATTTCAAGACATTATCACTACGAAAGACGCAAACAGAAATGCCAAACTGGTTTTTTATTTCAGCACAAAATCCTATAACAAAATCCTAAGGTTAAATTGACTCTACTAGGACCTCATATATCAGAATGAACTAAAGAAAAAATAGACTCTACACGACTCTCAACATTAAGCGAAAAGGTGGCTCGGGTATGTTTTCCACGTTGACACGACTCACAATCTAATGTAGACATACTAGATAAAATAAGCACCATCTTTTGAAGCTTGGATAAACTTGGATGTCCTAAACATCTATGAATTAGGTCTGGAGGATCTATAACTGGACATGTTGTAGAAGGATTGAGTGAGTCCAGGTAGTAAAAGCCTTGTTTTTCACGCCCTGTGCGAATCGTCTGTCTCGTACTGCGGTCATGCATAACAAAAGAATCATCAATAATATATATACCACACAGTGTTATCAAAGGCGCGCTTAAGCCTTAAAGCAAGGCTCAAAACAGGTTGAGCGCTTCGCCTCGCTTAGCGGGCGCTTTAGTATTGTCATCAAGGCTTTAAGACATACTTTTCCTTGCCAATGAGTGTAATCCCGAAGAGTCAACACGAATCAATTGATATTTCACTTTATCGTAAATTTTCTTCAATTTCTATGTCCATAAATTTGGTATTCATGCTTATAGATATTAGTCTTGGACTACACATACATATTTGTCGTTTTATCAATTGTGTCTTTCTTAATTAAAACCCACGCTTTATTTGCTCTTTGCGCATAAATCCCCAATAGACCTTAGAGCTTCTTTGTGCTTTTCGTCTTTGATAACACTAATATCACAATGGAGGGAACGAGTCAACCGAATAACAAATGCAAGATTAAAAGGACTACCAGGGACATAAAGAATAGAATCTAAAGTGACAGAGGATAAAGGATTAGCTTGTCCAACTCCTTTATGCTTTTATTTGGACAGCATTGGCTAAAATAACATTGGGAAGAGACTGTGAATAAACAATATTTGACAAAAGTGACTTATTACCAAAAAAAATATTATCAGAGGCGCCTGAGTCCATGACCTATGGTCCAAGAGTAGTAGACTGGAAAACACAAGCAAAGAAATTACCAGCAACAGAAGTATCAACCTGAGCAACAGAGACTACTTGTGAAAGTGTCTACTTACTTGCTCGATACTGAAGGAACTCATTATATTCCCCTTCAGATAAAGAAAACCTCTAGTTACCTGCAATCTCTGTTTGAGCAACATGAGCATTTTAGGTGGTCGACCATGCAAAGAGTAACACACCTCGTGGGAATGGCCAAGCCTATAAGAACACTTGGGTCGAGACCTTCCAAAACAACTTCCTCCTCGTCTATTATCCATAGCCTGAGATACCCGATTTTCTACTATCTGGGATGCGAGAACAGAGGAGTCAGTTGTCTATGATGAGATCACTATGTGACTAGGCGCTGCAGCAAGGCGAAGTAATCGAGTTCATCAAGTGTAGGGACAGTCGGACTAGCCAAAATCTGGTCACACACTAAATCAAGGTCATTAAGAAATTCAGCGAGTGTAAGAACTAGAAACATCTTTTGTCGTTGCTCTTGTTGCTTTTCAACACTAGCAGAAACTGGCATCAACTTCTCAAATTCCTCCATGACTGCTTGTACTTGTCCAAAAGTAAGTCATATCCATTTCCTGATTCTCAAATTTGTCATCCGTTATATCACATTATAGAACCGAGATATGTCATTAGCATATAAAGTATAAGCCTTTTCCAAACTAAATGACATGTCTGGAATAGACGAAACAAAGGCATCAACTTGGAATCAATAGATCGCCACAAGATACTATATAACAGAGCATCAATCTTTTCCCACTGTGCTTTGGCCTTTTCATGTCCCTCACTAGCCTTTTTGGTTAAGTGATCTTGAACACTTTGACCTTTACACCATAACTCCACAGACGACACCCAAGATAAATAATTTGAATTCCCAAGTAGGGGTTCAGAAGTAATCATAAAGGCTGAATTTCTAACTCCACTGTTTTTGGAACCAAAAGCATCTAAATTGAGAGACATTATTGGATTAAAGTGACTTCTAGCAAATTATCACCAAATAACAGAATGAATCAATTGTAACTTGCTGAAAGGAACACTGTACCTGCCGGAAAAATAAGTGTAGTCGCCAGAAAAAACTCAAAGTGATCAGAATAAAACGAAACAATATGGGTGTGGTCGAAATTAGTAGACGAACCAACTGTCCTGAAGGAACTTTTTCAAAAAAAACAGGAAGGGGTCGTACTCGCTGGCGCATGAGCTCACGCACTTTTCAGAACTCTAGCTTCTGTCGGCGTGTGAGGCGGCAGCTGCCGAAGAGGTTAACTGGGGTTTGGTCGCCGAACGACGACGGATATTGTGGTAGTGTTGGATTTTGTACAACACTGACGGGGAGAGAGATATGCAAGACGGCAATGAAAAGTCACCGGAAAATTGAGGCACGGTGACTCTGGCTATATTCTGACTCAAGGATGTGTCTCACAACCCCTGCTCTTCCAAGACAGGGGGAGCCGCTTAGCGATCCTACAAAATATAGTCGGCTAGTTGGTAAATTAAATTATCTCACAGTGACTAGATCTGACATTTCCTTTCATGCGAGTGTTGTAAGTCAGTTTATGGATTCTTCCTGTGAAAGTCATTAAGATGCAATCGTCGGCATTCTTCGAAATGTAAAGTCAGCTCCAGGCAAAGGGTTATTGTTTGAGGATCGAGGCCATGAGCAGATCGTTGGGTACTCAGATGCTGATTGGGCAGGATCACCTTCTGATAGACGTTCTACATTTGAATGTTGTATTTTGATAGGAGGTAATTTGGTGCCTTGGATGAGCAAGTAACAGAATGTGGTTGCTCGGTCTAGTGGAGAAGCAGAATATCGAGCAATGGTTATGGCAACATGTGAACTAGTTTGGATCAAACAATTGCTCAAGGAGTTGAAATGTGGTGAAATCAGCCAGATGGAACTTGTGTGTGATAATCAAGCTACCTTTCATATTGCGTCAAATTCGGTGTTCCATGAAAGAACTAAACACATTGAGATTGATTGTCACTTCGTTTTAGAAAAGATACTCTCATGAGACATTGTTACAAATTTGTGAAGTCGAATGATCAGCTTGCAGATATTTTCACCGAGTCCCCCACGATCCTCGTATTAGTTAAATATATAACAAGCTCGTACATATGATTTGTATGCACAGGCTTGAGGGAGAGTGTTAGATAGTTATGTGTAAATAATCCAAGTTCCATATGTAGTAGGAGTAGAACATGTATTATATGTTGGGCTCATTGTATCTTTGTCAAAAGATCAATAGAATAATTTTCTCATATATTATTTCTCACACTTATAAGCTGTTATGACCTCCTACTTCTAAGGTCCATCCAGTTTTCCACATTTCATTGTTGAAAAGAAAATTGGCTCTAGGCAGTTGTCCAATCAGTCTTACCTATAACCAGTGGAGAAGGCCAATTCCTAGTGAAGATTGTTCGAAAAGGAAATGTGGCTGCTGTTAAGGTGCTTATCCAGTGGTTGAATTTACCTCCTGAGGATGCTACATAGGAGGACCATGAGTTTATCAAATCCAATTTCCAGATTTTGATACTAATCCTTAAGGACAAGGATTATACGAAAGAGAAGTGTATGTCATGACCTGAGAAATGCAGCAATAAACGAAATGTTGCTAGGGGAGTTAGAAGCTGGAGGGAAGTACAGGAATAACTAACGCTAAATCGACGGCCGAGATTAAATTTCACTTAATGAGCTTCAAAGGCTCAGAAGCTGCCAGCTGGACGAGTTTGTTGTAAAGCTCAACAAACTAGTCGAGCAGAGTATCACTGAACCAACCAGTATTTGCCCAATTCTTTCTCTTTCTTCTCAAATCTCATCTCCTTCTTTGTCTTCTAATCCTTTCTCTTCTTCTCTTCTACAGATCTGCAGCTCGCGATGGAATCTCAATTAGCTTAGTTTCCATTTTTCTTACTAGTTTTCCATCCACTTATTTAGTTTGTAATCACAACTGTTTCATTGCAATACAACAGAGAAGATTGTCCCAAAACTTTATTGACTTCTTCATTAACTGAGTGAGTTCCTGACAGAACACCTCAGTTGAAAGCTTAAGGTGCTAGGGAGGAAAATTTTGTATTATTTATTTAGGTCTACCAACAAAATTCACGGAATATAGGAACTTCCAACAAAATTCACTGAATATAGGAACTTACAAGGACCACACTGTTTAAACACAAAAGCAATTTTAAATTATTTATTGCAAGTTCACATACATGTAAGGGGTAATTTCAGGCTAAGCTGAAGATTTTGTTGTGCATACCCATATATCCTCATTGGATTTGCACTTGCAGAGACTTACCTGATTAAATTGTACATACCCATATATCCTTATTGGATTTGCACTTGCAGAGACTTACCTGATTAGTTCTGAATTCATTTCTCTGCATTCTTTTAACTCTCCTGCAGCGATTCTTTCCTGCATTTGGGATGCAGTTCACACATGTCAGATGATATACAACAGTCACCTTATTACTAATCTGATCTTCTTCTCTTTAAGTAGGTACAGGCTTCCTAGGATACCGTGGCTAATTCCAAAAACTTGGCCCAGAGTAAATTTCACGAAAAAGAACAGATGTATTGAAAGAAAAAACAAAAAAAGTCATCAGAGTAAATCTGACCTGTTCACATAACTCTGACATTTCAGCAACCAGTGTTCCAGTCTTCCTGTTCCCGTAGAAGTTTTTAAACCTGAAAAGACAGATGCAAGATTAAATTACCATAGAATAGAGAGCGTCCATCTTTGGCAAGTCAAATGTTCATAGTAATTACCATCTGAGCTGCTTAAGGAGGCTAATGTTCTCATGTGCAAGTCGAGTCAATTCTGGATTTTGTTCACTTCTAGCCCAAAGCAGCCGAATCTCGTCTTTTAAAGCATTATTTTCTTCCAGGATAAAGCTGTCTGCAGAGATTATTCCATTTCCAAGTGATTCCAATCGGTCAATCTTTTCTTCTCTAAGTTTCATTATGTCTTTACTAAGTTGAACCTCTTCTTCTAGCTGATGAACCTGCAAAACACTCCTTCACTTTTATTTAACATGACTACTATATGCATAAATATCAATTCACCTAAGGTGCACTTTCTAATAACACAAGGTGCATAAGAGATGTCATAGTTATTCATACCAAATGTTTCATCGCTTCAATTTCAGCCTCTAATCTCCAAACTTCCATCGCAGCCAATTTTTCTCTCCTCTCGGCATTGAGCAAAGTTGATTTTAGATAATGTAACTGCCATGGAATTCATGGGACAATATTATATATGGTCTTGATGCTAATAGACAAATCACAAAAGGAGAAGAAGACTACCGAGTCACTTCTTCCATGCTGTGGACCACAATCAGTGTGCAGATTCAATTCCTCAGACAGGCCGAAGCTCTCAGGAAACTCACACAAGCTGAATTGATCTAAACATGGGACACTTTCTGGAAAATAATTCTCTGTTCCCTGATGCTTCAGTAGAAAGGACAACTGACCCTGTTCAACAAGTTTTCAAGTATGCTTGAGAGCATTGAATATTTTACACGTTTCATACAACACAATATTATACACCTTTAATAGAGCATGTTACATGCCTTTAGTTGTTGGATTTGCTGCTGCAATGCTGAAACATCACCTGAAGCATCTTCATTTATTTTAGCCTAGCAAAATAAAGGTCAAAAATTAAAAAACTAAAGGTTTTTGGTTTCCAAACAAAAGTTAGCATAGCATAGAAAATATAGCTTGGAATTTTACTACAGAATTTTGGTTTTTCCAAACAAAAGTTTGCATATATCTGGAAATTCATACATTGTTCTGAATAAGTTTTGCACGCTGAGCAAACTTTAGAGTGCTTAGTGTCTCACTGGCAGAACTGCAGAGAATAAAAACTAGTTATTACAACACTACTATTGCATTTTCAAAATCACTACAGAGATTATTCTGTTACCAAATAGATGGGCTGACGGTGGCGATTACTGCTGTTTTCGAGTTCCCACCCAGAGAATCCTACATCCAGGGAGGAAGAAAAGATAGCCTTCCCTTATTGAGAAATTCAATAATTTAACAGTAGTATTTTGTATGCGTAATAGTCATGAGATAGTTCTCACCTGAAGGAGAAAAGTTAGCCTAGAGTCCCTGTATGGAACGTGTCTATGTTTGCCATGTGCCAAATCCACCAAGGACATGATGACAAGTCTGCATGCACAGACAAGATTTAAACAAAACTTAGCAAAGTAGGGCAGCATAAGGCTGGCTTGAAGATGACTTCAAAATATAGTAGAAAAGAGATCAGTAACACAAAGCATAAGAGTATTTTACAACACAGGATGTTGAGACTCTGCAGTCTAAAATGTTCCTTTTGAAATTTAAACCAGCTCCTGCAACTTGTTAACTTCTAGCGGTTCAAATAAACTCATATTACTTGCTAAGTTACTCCGTTCACAGAGAATTATGCAAAAGATACGAATATATTCATTATCATTTAGAAGATTAAGTATATGCTTTACTTTCTAATTTTAGGATCATGAGAATGCTCAAACATAGAAACTGCAAATCACATTAATATATAGCAAAAGACGTGCAATCCAATTTAGGCCTCAAAGTTAAAGAACAGACTAAACTCCATGAGCAGACAAACTGCCCAGATACCCTCAAAACATAAGATAGTATACTTTAAAGTCAAATAAGTTATTTCACTTAAAATCATATATGCTCTGTAATTTGCTGAGTCAAGAAAACGCTACCAACTAAGCATTAAGCAAATCAGTGTGTTATCCATAAATACGTGAAATTTATCTTAACAGAAACTCAAATGAATAATGTCATTGGCTGTTATGATGTCTTTGCTTTGTATCAATGAGAATACATGATAGAAAAATCTATTTTTTTAACAATGATACAATGAGCCCTATATATAATACATATTCTACTCCTACTGCTATGGAACTAGGACATATTCTACTCCTACTACATATGGGATTAGGATATATTCTACTCCAACTATATATAGGACTAGGAATATTTACATCTAACTATCTAACACTCCCCCTCAAGCTGGTGCATACAAATCATATATACCGAGCTTGTTACATATGTAACTAATACGAGGACCAGTGAAGGACTTGGTGAAAATATCTGCAAGCTGATCATTCGACATACAAGGCTACTAGACTCCCACTGAGCAACAAAACCAAGTGGTTGCTGATAAACAGAAGTTGGCCGAAAGGTCGCCTAAAAAATTTTGAAAATAGTGAGACTAAGCGAATTCCACAGTACAAAACAGGTTCTAAAACACCACTAGAAAACAGAAACTTTTTTGGAAATTACTATTCACACCGAGAAATCCAGAAAAGTGCACTGTTCACGCCGGAATCACTAGACAAGTAAGTTGTCCAGAAGAAGTTTTGTCAAAAAGTGACCGGAATGGCTTACACGCACACGAAAAGTTACTGTAGCTCGCCGGAACCCTATTTCTGGCGGCGCATGGAGGCGCGTGACTTTCTGTCGGAGCGATTGACTGGGATTTTGTCTCCTGACTTTTCCGAACAAGATGGTAGTATTGGTTTTCGCACAACCCTTACCGATGAGGTAGCGCAAATCAATCTAGAGTCGTCAACAGAAAAGATGCACAGTGACTAACTTTTCTGTTCCGATGGGACTAGAATTTCTGGGATTTGGTCGCGCACGGGTTTCGGATCTGATGGTGGTATTGGTATATGCACAGTACCAGTGTAGCAGTGATGAACCTTGGAACAAGACAAAGTTGCCGGAAAATTACACGGCGATGAGATCTTTCTTCCCGGATGTCGCTGAAATGACGCACAACGATAATTTTCTCACTGAAGCTCTGATACCATGTGAGAATGCACGGGAGAAAATCTATTTCTTTAACAATGTTACAATGACCCCTATATATAATACATATTCTACTCCTATTACATATGGAACTAGGACATATTTTACTCCTACTACATATAGGACTAAAACTATTTACACATAACTATCTAACAATACCAATAGAGTCTAAGGCAAAGTGGTTCGGATGCCTGCTTTACGTACTTGAAGAAAGGGAACGAACAACGTTTCAGTTTCGGGTTTATGGATTGGATTCAGTCAGCCTCACGACATAACTAGAGTGAGGCTTTGCTTACCGGCAAACACTTCTCCGAAGGCGACCCTCTCGAGTTTCCAACTGTTTCCGTCATTGAAGTAGCCTTTCATCGCCCTACCAAATGAATAAGTCACTATCAAACAGCTCGCCTTATTGACCAAAGGTGCACTCAGTCCAGTAACTAGGAAATAGGTTTGCCCTGGAATTGAAGTGATGAGGTCAGAAAGAAAGAAGTAGCCCTCCTACTAACTAAAGGTTGTGTGAGAAAGCATGGGAGAAAAATATATGGAATAGTAATTTCCAAAGAAGTTTCTGTACTCTGGTGGTGTTTTTAGAACCTATTTTGTAGTGTGGAATTCGGTTTAGTCTCACTATTTTCAAATTTTTCTGGCGACCTTTCAGCCAACTTTTGTTTATCAGCAACCACTTGGTTTTGCTGCTCAGGGGTAGTCTAGTGGCCTTGTATGTCGAATGATCAACTTGCAGATATTTTCACCAAGTCCTTCACTGGTCCTCGTATTAGTAATATATGTAACAAACTCGGTACATATAATTTATATGCACCTACTTGAGGGAGAGTCCTAGAATTAGTTCATGTATAGTATCTCACATTGATATAGAAGGCTTTAGGTATATGTAAACATTGTAAATAAGTAGGGCTATTGTAAAATACTTAACATACATAAATAATATATTTTTTCCGTGTCATTATTTCTCACAATAGGAACGAGTGTTCGATATAGGGGATAGGATCCATCTGCTCTTTATCTCACAAAAAAAAGATTTTGCATCTTTGGATACCCAACTTAATGAGAACAAATTGCATTCTAGGAATAGGTCTTGTCTCTAGTGAGAAAACTAGTGTTTTATATCAATTTAAATATATAGAGGATCATATAACCAACCGCAGCTAGTTTGAGATTACAGCACAATTGATTGATTGATATATGTACATCTGATGTAGGGCTTATCATAATTCACAGCAAGATGAGAATTTGCTATGAGAATTAGCAATTCAACGAGGATCACTACTTGGAAGATGTTTATCTTGTTTCATAATGTTTCTTGGATCTTGTGACTCCTCAGAATTCATGAGTGCAATGTGCCACTATTAAGAAACTCAACTGTGCATGCTATGTTAAGTCCACCCCCATAATTCTCACTTCAAATTGATGCCAATTTTGGACAGAAAGTTCATCCACGATTTCAGTCACTCAAAGGCAATCCACAAAGCTTTTTCTTGCAAATACACAAATGTGTTTTTACATATATTTTGCTTAATCAATCATTAATGACCCGGTAAAGATTCATAATTGGACTTCCCGCATTATTAAAAGAAAGCTAAAGCATCTTATGATAAATTAAGAATAGTATTATTATGAGCATGATGAATACATGATCCTGGAGGAGAAAATCAAAGAATGCAAAGTGTCATCCACAGTATTCATCCAGCACTGTTCGGGAGAAATTCAAAAGAATCAAGAAAACAAATAGGCATGGCACAGTAATTTGAGCCCCAATTACTCAAGAATATAGTAAGATCATCGTTACCCAAGAGTTGATAAAGACTTGTTTATATTTGCAGCTTCTTTCAAACGGTCTCCTTCTGCCCCACAGCTTTTCTGTCTAAATAACCAGAAATTGTGTAAGCATGAAAACGCAATTGATTGAGATTATATGCTATTGAAGTCAAAAACTACCTTTCAGAACCAGCTAGATCAACTAGATTTAACCTTCCAAATCTAAAGTGCTTCATAGAGTCTTTCTCCCAGCAACTCTCTATGTTGCATGTGAAAACACTGTGAGATCGACTGCTCTCAGTATTCATATGAGTAGCTGCCATTTTTCTATTTGCAGCCCCCTGTGGAAGACAAGATCATCAAAACAATTTTCTCATGTGGAAAGTGCTTAGAGATGAAGGTTCAGCATTTTCACCTGTAACAAAATTCTGAGAATGTCATCAACAGAACTAACGCTAACTTCAGTGAGGTTTTCAACGTATACACCTTTCTTCAAGTCTTCTCTGAGCTATCATATATCAGCATATGTAGTGACTGATTCCATATGGATGTGCAACACATCAGCAATTGTCATCAAACAAAATTGAACTTACCAGCAAATTAGTCGATGAAGGCTCAAGGAGGTCCGTTATCTGCTCGTTATATATCTCTAAGAAAGAACACTTGCAACTATACTTCAATCTCTCATTCTTTCGATCGTCCTCTTCCTAAAAGGCATTAGAATAAGGAAATAGCACTTAAAACTCGTCACGCAAAGTAACAGCTAAATGATCTTTTTCAGATCTAACCTGTCCAATCCGAGTAAACAAGTACTCGAATATACGAGGAGTGACCCCACATTGTTCGCTTAGCTTTCCACCCATTTCGCCTATGTCACCCATCATTGTGTAAGTCTTTCCACTTCCAGTCTGCAAGAATGGAATAAATTCAAAACCTGTAAATCAGTAATTGGCTATTTTGAATTATATCAAGCACCAAGAATTAGCACTGTCCCACACCTGGCCATATGCAAACATGCAGCTATTATAACCGGACATGCAGTTATCCACCATGGGCAACCCTGCAGCTTTGAAAAGCTTTTCCTGCTCAAAACTCAAGAAACAGTTTAATTAACCTTGAGTTATCTCATCCTACTCCACATATGGTCCATCCATCCTTTCATAATGCAAAAGCATACAGATACAGATTACAGTATTTCAAACCTGCGATATAGTTTCACACGCAACATGATCAAAGGTGAATCTGGTTTCAGGATGACCAAGCCAAACCAGTGTCTGTGCAGTCTCTTGCCTTAAGCATCTACCATATCCTTGTAATACTTTCTCCGTGTTATTTAATGGTCTAACACGAATCAATACCTACATGAATAAAGTACTCACTTTCGTTGGTCTTGTTAAGAGAAAACGGACCTGAGCCAAACTCAATCCATCAGCAAGTTCTATGAATGTCCAAGACCATGTATGAGACCATTGACTATACTCTCTATCAATGCGGAACTCTAATAATTCAAATTGAAAAACAAAAAATTTTGATGTAGTAAGCATAATTGGTGAAGAGAACCTGCACATTGTGATCATTCCAGAAAGAAGGATCCTCCGACAGCTCAAAGTGGACAGAAGACTCAGAGTTGATAAAAAGAGTTCCTTCTGAAGTTCTAGAAGATAATAAAGTAGTCCCTTTACCTCCAGTATGGAGAGCATGCCTAGCCCCAGAGCGTGTAAACACATTACAAATTCTCCTAACTGGAGTAGTTTGAGCTGAATTGGGTTCGTAATGAGCTTTTCCTCTAACTCCATTTGCATCTCGAACAGCTCGGGTTGTTTCAGATTTAGTGGGATGGAGGTCTTGAGCTAGGGTCAGACGTTGAGATGGGTCGGCGATGGAACTAAGAGGCGTTCGAGTAGGAGGAGGGAAGGGAAATTCGGTATTGTCGAAGTCGTTCTCATTTGATTCGAACTGAGTTCGAGCAGCAGCGGATCTGACAGATGAAGAAGAAGCGTCTTTGGACATAGCTGGGAACTTTCAAATGTCAAATTAGATTAGGGTTTTTGTAGGACAATGAAGATGAATGGTTGGGTATCGGAAAATAAGTGCAGTGTGGCAGAAAGAGAGAGCATTCGTCATTCAGAATCAGTGGTGGCCTCGCGGGGTCTGTAAGGTAAAAGGCGCAAGCCCGCCCCTTTTCAAATTCAATTATGGATACCGCTTCCACTCTTTTCATTTTATTGTCTCCTTTTCATTTTCATATGATAAAAGTAAAAACTTGTGAACCTAGAATCTACTAAAAGCATTTCGACGATAACAATAATAATGACAGCCCAGTGAAATTCTATAAGTGGGTTCCGGATAGAGTATTGCGTACAGAGACTTTATTCCTATTTCGGATGAAAACTGTTAGTTCCAATTTTTTTTTATATATTTCAAGTCGAAACAGTCAAAATTTTACTATTGATAAAGGTTATATTGCGGGCCCTTAAGTAAAAAACATGAATACATCTTCAAAAGCAAAGAATTAATGTTAAAGATTGATTATAGACTGAATATATCAATGGCCTCGCAAACTTGGCAAACAAATTCATGTTGGCATGTCATCTTTTCCTAATATCTATTAAACATTTTATGTTTGACGAAATTGTATCAATTCAACAGCTTTGCAAATCTCAAAACATTTGAAAAAACATGTCGTCAATCGTCTATGACATGGCAAGTGAAATAAATAAGTGAAAGACACATGACTCTCTCTAATGAAATATTTTATCTGTTGTTGAATGTTTGGGAAAAATCATAATTTTTTAATATATACTCATATTTTGGTAATATCGGTGAATGATTTAGTTTTTACTGTTATACTTGAAAAGCATGTCAATTTTTTCGTAATTGTAAACGAGCTGAGCATAATATTTTTAAGTTTTTATTTGTACTACTTTCATTATATTGTTACGAGTTGTTCATGGCTATTGGTGTTGGACTCTGACCGTTTTTCCGAGCTCGTATTTGCTTTCAACTTAAAGTTAGGTTTGTTACTTATTGAGTACATGGGGTCGATTGTACTCATAGTGAAATACATAGATTATGGGGATTTTAACATGTAAAATTGTGAAAATTATGGGTTTAGATGAAAAACCTAGGTTTTGATAAAAATAGGATTTACCTACGAAAATGGTTATGGAATAGAGTGAAAATTACATGTTTGAGTTCATGAGGTTATGGGTAACAAATCTTCGAAAATTTCCAGAATCCGGGCACGTGGGCCTGGGAGCGAATTTTAATAATCTTTCAATTTGGGTTGGGTAATTATTCTAATATTTAAATTATGAACTTTGGAACATATATATATTTTTTTATACAACATTTGACTAGTTTCGAATTCTTCGGCACCGAGTTGAGGCTTTGATCGAATTTAAGACCGGAAAGCAAGCTTTGAGACGAGGTAAGTTTCTTGCCTAACCTTGTAAGAGGGAACTCTTCCTCTTAGGTGTATTTTTGTTATGAACTATATGTGTGGGGAGCTACGTACGCACTAGGTGATGAGAGTCCGTGCGTAGCTATATTTTATGTGATATTGGGATAGCCTTAGGTTTACACCATGCTTCGTTTGCTCTATTGTGTTGGTCATGCATGTTAATTGTCTTAACTAGAATTGAGATTAAGGATTTTAAGATTTAAAGTCTCCCGTTTAAATTTCTTATGTGTGGGGAAGAATGGAAGGATTTTATAATAACTTTGAGAAATCTATGTTCATTCGCGTCACAAGTATTTCCGCGAGCGAGGTAAATTTTCTCTACTCTTAAGGGAGCGGGCCGTTTGCCTCGGCAGGTTAATAGATGCATCTATGGTTCGTCGGGTTCGACCCTCGGCAGAGCACAATATATTTTTGGATCGGGTTGTACGGCATCGGTATAAGTCGTGCGTGATAATACTCGGAGCCTAATTTTACTTGATATTAATTTATGGCTCGAGGGGTTATAATTATTTAAATGACAGGAATTGACTCGGAATTTGTCGATAGTGAAAGAATTATTATTCCCTACTTGTTACTGAGTTGTATTAACTGTTTTAAATAATCCATGCTTATTTATGATTCCTGCATTTTATTGTTAGCCATAGTTAGTATCGAAGTCGATCCCTCGTCATTATTTCTTCGAGGTGAGACTTGATACTTACTGGGTACATGTTGTTTATGTACTCACGCTACATTTCTGCACTAACCGTGCCTGTTCTGAGGCAGGTGCATCTAGTAGTCACCCTGACGCACACCCCCGATACTCCGAGACTAAGCGGTAAGCTGCCTTCTGAGCCGTTCTACAGCACCTGAAGTCTTTCTTTTGTGTTTTGCTTTCTGTCTACTCCATTTTAGACAGTAGTTTAGTGTTTGTATATTCTACTAGTAGCTCATACACTTGTGATACCAGGTTTTGGCACACACACTAGTAAACTGTATGGTTTTAGGATTATAACTATTGTTATGATTGCACTTAGCTGCTTTCGTCTTATTTATTTAAATTTTCTATTTCGTAACTGTTTAACTAATGGAAATCTAATTACTTTTAAACTTATTAAAAAGAAGAAATCACGTGGTTAGTTCATTGTTGTGTTGCCTAGCGGCGGCATGCCACCAGATCGTGATATTGATTTCTATATTGATTTGGCTCCAGGTACCCAGCCTATCTCTATTCCACCGTACCGTATGGCTCCGAAAGAGTTGAAGGAGTTGAAGGAACAACTTGAGGAGTTGCTAGCAGAGGGGTTCGTTAGACCGAGTGTATCGCCTTGGGTTGCACCAATGTTATTTATGGAGAAGAAAGATGGTATCATGCGGATGTGCATTGATTTCTGCCAATTGAACAAGGTTACCATTAGAACAAGTACCCGTTACCGCGTATTGATGATTTGTCTGACCAATTGCAAGGTGCCAGGGTGTTCTCTAAGATCGACTTAATATCAGAATACCATCAGTTGAAGATTCGGGATTCGGATGTTTCGAAGACGGCTTTCTGGACTAGATATGGTCATTATGAGTTTCTGGTGATGTCCTTCGATTTGACTAACACCCCTACGACATTTATTGTTTTGATGAACAGAGCGTTCAGGCCATATATTGATTCGTTTGTCATTGTCTTCAGTGATGACATTTTGATCTACTCGCGTAGCAAGGAGGAGCACGAGCAGCATTTGAGAATGGTACTTCAGACCTTGCGGGAACAGAAGTTGTATGCTAAGTTCTCCAAGTGTGAGTTTTGGCTAGATTCTATAGCATTCTTGGGGCATGTTGTATCAGGCGAGGGTATTAAGGTTGATCCCAAGAAGATTGAGGCAGTTCAGAGTTGGCCTCGTCCTACCACATCGATTGAGATCAGGAGCTTCCTGAGGTTAGTAGGTTATTATCGTCAGTTTGTGGAGGGCTTCTCATCTATTGCAACATCCTTGACTAGATTGACCCAAAAGGGTGCTCCGTTCCAATGGTCCGATGATTGTGAGGCGAGCTTTCAAAAGCTCAAGACCGCATTGACTTCAGCACCAGTGTTAGTGTTGCCTTTCGGTTCGGGGATATACCATGTATGCCGATGCTTCACGCATTTGTCTGGGTTTTGTATTGATACAGGAGGGGCGAGTTATTGCATATGCTTCATGTCAGTTAAAGCCCCATGAGAAGAATTACCCTGTACATGATTCGGAGTTGGCTGCGATTGTTCATGCACTTAAGATCTGGAGGCATTATCTTTATGGGGTGTCCTGTGAGGTTACACCGATCATCGCAGCTTGCAGCATTTGTTCAACCAGAGGGATCTCAATTTGAGACAGCGCACGTGGCTTGAGTTACTAAAAGACTATGATATCACCATCCTTTATCATCCGAGCAAGGCGAATGTAATTGCGGATGCCTTGAGCAGAAAGCCGGAGAGTGTGGGTAGTTTGGCCTTCATTTCAGCAGAGGAGAGGCCATTAGCTTCGGACGTTCAGTCCTTGGCTAATACTTGTGAGGTTGGATATTTCAGAGCCTAGTAGATTTCTTGCATATGTTGTCTCCCAGTCTTTACTATTCGAGTAGATCAAGGCTTGCTAGTTTGATGATCCGCACTTGTTGGTTCTAAGAGAGACGGTACTACAGGGTGGTGCCAAGGAGGTTACCCTCGGTGAGGATGGTGTTCTGCGACTCCAGGGTCGCCTATGTGTTCCTAATGTTGATGGCTTGAGGGAGAAGATCCTAGAGAAGGCACACGCTTCTCAGTATTCTATTCATCTAGGTGTTAGGAAGATGTATCACGACCTGAGGCAGCATTATTGGTGGCGGCGGATGAAGAAGGACATAATTGAGTATGTAGCGAGGTGCCTTAATTGCCAGCAAGTTAAGTATGAGCATCAGAGGTCAAGTGGCCTACTACAGCAGATGACTATACCTTAGTGCAAATTGGAGCGCATTACTATGGACTTCGTAATTGGGTTGCCGCGGACCTTGCGGAAGTTTGCTGCAGATTGGTTCATTGTCGACAGGTTGACCAAGTTGGCACACTTCATTCCGATTGGGACCACGTATTCTTTAGAGAGGTTGGCCTAGATTTATATTCAGGAGATTGTTCGGTTAAATGGTGTGCCTGTCTCCATTATATCAGATAGAGGCCCTCTATTTACTTCACATTTCTGGAGGGTAGTACGGAGTGAGTTGGGGACCTAGGTAAAGTGCAGCACAGCCTTTCATCCGCAGACTGGCGGACAGTCAGAGTGGATAGTTCAGATCATGGAGGATATGCTTAAGGTATGTGTGATTGACTTCGGAGGACAGTGGGATCGATGCTTGCCTTTGGCCGAGTTTTCTTACAACAACAGTTATCAGTCCAGCATCGAGATGGCTCCATTTGAGGCTTTATATGGTCAGCGATGTCATTCTCTCATCGGATGGTTTGAGCCCAGCGAGGCTAAGTTATATGGTACTGATTTGGTGAAGGATGCCTTGGAAAAGGTAAAGTTGATTTCGGAGCAGCTTCGCACAGCACAGTCCAGACAGAAGAGTTACGCGGATCACAAGGAGCATGACTTATCGTTTATGGTGGGCAAAGGTTCTCTTGAAAGTCTCGCCGATGAAGGGAATCATGAGGTTCGAAAAAAAGAGCAGGTTGAGCCCAAAGATTATAGGCCCATTTGAGGTGTTCATCTGGTTTTCCACGTGTCTGTGCTCTGGAGGTATCATGCCGACATGTCACATGTGTTAGACTTCAGCACGGTTCAGTTAGATGAGAGCCTGGGTTATGAGGAAGAGCCAGTTGCCATTGTTGACAGGCAGGTACGCTAGTTGAGGTCCAAGAAGATTTCTTTGGTAATAGTTCAGTGGAGGGTCCAACCAGTCGAGGAGGCGACTTAGGACGCTGAGGGAAACATGCGGAGCAGATATCCGGACTTATTCAGCATACCAAGTATGATTCTAGACCCGTTCGAGGATGAACATTTGTTTAAGAGGTGGAGAATGTAATGACCCAACCGATCGTTTTGCTTTCTAGATCCCCGTTGCCCTAAATAACACTCCCTGTATGCGCTTTACTGTTTTATGACTTGCGGAGATGGTTAGTTCGGGATTTGGAATGGTTCAGATTGAAATTGGTACGCTTAGCTCCTTAATTGGCTTTTAAAAGGCTAAGTTTGACTTTAGTCAACCTTTTGAGTAGACGACCTCAGAACTGGGATTTGACGGTTCCAATAGGTTCGTATGATGATTTTGGACTTGGGCGTATGTTCGGATCGGGTTTTGGATGACCAGGGAGTGTTTCGGCGCTTAAGGTTGAAAGTTTGCTTATTGAAGGTTTAAAAGTTCTTTAAACTTAGTTTGGAGTAGGTTTTGGTGTTATCGAGGTCCATTTGGAATTTCGAGCCCGAGAATAGTTCTGTATGGTGATTTGAGGCTTGCACGCAAAATTTGGTGTAATTTCGAGTAGTTTAAGTATGTTTCGGCGCGTTCAGAGTAAGTTGAAAAAATTTGAGTTCATAAGTTGATCCTATTGGTTTTGGGTTGCGATTCTTAGATTTAATGTTGTTTCCTCATTGCGAGGGGTTCCGAGGGTTGGATGACATTAGGACGATGCACGGAGGTTGTTTGACCTTGGGTGAGCAGCTGGACAATCCAGCTTCTGGTGCAATCGCACCTGCAGAGGGGCAGCCGCAGGTGCGAGCTCGCAGAAGCGAGCCAGCAGCCACAGAAGCGGCCCAACAGGAGCAGCACAAGATTTGCAGATGTGGGTGAGTATGCGCACTTGCAAACACGCAGAGGAAACCGCAGGAGCGGCCAAAGCCGTAGAAGCGGCACTTGAGTCGCAGGAGGGGACTCGCAGAAGTGGGCTAGTGGTCCGCAGGTGCGGAAGTGGCCAACTGGGCAAGGGCCACATTTGCAATGATTTTTCCGCAGATACGGAGCCGCAAAAGCTACCAACCAAACCCTCTGCAGGTGCGAAATCGCTGGAGGCAGAATGGTTTATTTAATGCGGGATTTAGGCTATTTTGGCTCATTTTCCTTTATCTCTTGGGCGATTTTGGAACTCTTGGAGGGAGATTTTCACCTAGCACTTTGAGGTAAGTAACTTCTACACAATGTGGGTTAATACAAAGATTATGGGTAGATTTTAACATGTAAAATTGTGAAAATCAAGGGTTTAGATGAAAAACCTAGGTTTTGATAAAAATGAGATTTACCCACGAAATTGGTTATGGAATGGTGTGAAAATTACATGTTTGAGTTCGTGAGGTTATGGGTAACAACTTTCTTCGAAAATTTCCGGAATCCGGGCATGGGGTGAATTTTAAGAATCTTCCAATTTGGGTTGGGTAATTATTCTAATATTTAAATTATGAACTTTGGAACATATATTTATTTATTTATACAACATTTGACTAGTTTCAGATTCTTCGGCACCGAGTTGAGGCTTTAGAGCAAATTTAAGACTGGAAATCGAGCTTTGAGACGTGGTAAGTCTCTTGCCTAACCTTGTAAGAGGGAACTCTTCATCTTAGGTGTATTTTTGTTGTGAATTATATGTGTGGGGAGCTATGTACGCACTAGGTGATGAGAGTCCGTGCATAGCTATATTCTATGTGATGTCCGGGTAGCCTTAGGCTTACACCATACTTCATTTGCTCTATTGTGTTGGTCATGCATATTAATTGTCTTAACTAGAGCTGAGATTAAGGATTTTAAGATTTAAAGTCTCCCGTTTAAATTTCTTATGTGTGGGGAAGAATGGAAGGATTTTATAATAACTTTGAGAAATCTATGTTCATTCGCGTCGCAAGTATTTCCGCGAGCGAAGTAATTACTCTCATGTGAGTGGGCCATTCGCCTCGGCATGTTAATAGATGCATCTATGGTTCGTGCCGTTCGACCCTCGGCAGTGCACAATATCATCCTGGATCGGGCTGTACGACCTCGTGCGTGATAATACTTCGACACACCCCGACATTCACCTACTTCATCTAGACCATTCACAAGAAGCCAAGCAAAGGAGTTGCAAGATGTTGGATTGTTGATTATGATGCTTGAAGCATCCGAGAGAGTTTTGTCGAAGTCTCATACACATTACAATGTGTTCCAATGGTCCCAAGAATTGAGGAAAGATGATGGACTTGGAGTATGTTCTACCCAAAGTGGCTAAATTGCACTATAAGTCACTATTTGGGGTTATTTTAGGAACTCCTTGTACCTAAAATAGCACTAGTAAATAACTAAGCATTAGTGCCTTTAGAGTTAGACTTGATGAATGATAAACTCGAACACATGCAAGTTCACACTTTTTCTTATTTTTTAACTAATGCATTTATGTTTATGTCTTTAATGCCTTTATTGCTTTGTTTATGCTTTCATTAGTGCTAAATTAGTCTTAGTTGGTGAATAATTAGTAGTGAATGCTTAATTGCTTAATTACTTTATCCGGATTTTTAAGAGTTGCCATAGCTTAGTGTTAAATTGAGTTCGTAAAGGTAATTAGGCCTAATTGGTTCTTGTTCTTCCCATTAATTATAGGTCTGGCTCTTATTGTTGATTCCCTGTTATTTTGTTATATCTGTGTTTTCGTTCATACTCCATATCATCTTGGTATCACTGGTCATCAGTGTATTTGTTCCTCACTGTTTAATTAAGAAAATTCGAATTCCTTGTTCTCGTTGTTGATTCTGGTTCTGAAATTTGTGATTTCTTCATTTTCTGAGATTGAGTTACTTATTTGAGCTTGGATTCAAAGATTTGAACCCAAAATTTTCAATCAGCTGAACCAAAAAGCTAGGGTTTGTTTCGAATCTTAATATTGGAGGTTCAAATCCGGTTGGGTGTTTGTGATTCTAGTTGGAAACATCATTTTGAAGCTGGATCTGAAGGATTATTTTGATTGGATCTAAATTTCTAGGGTTTTGGTCGAAATTTGGAACCAATTTCTTTTTTTTTTTTTTGCGAAGAAAAAGACCACTGGGGTCTTTTGATTCAGGCGATTGTTTGAACACATTGGTTTCTAGGGTTTGCTCGGATTTTTGAGACGAGTGTGTCGTTACATTTTGAGTTCAATTTGAAGAAGTTTGGGTTGAGTTTGGGTTGGCCATATGATGCGGGATAATAGGAATGGACTGTTGGCCTCGTGCTATGTAAATGTTGATTGTCATACGAAGGTGGTTAGGTTTCAGTTTCCTGGTGAACCCGTCATCGAATGGAAGGGAAACATTTCTATGCCGAAAGGTAGGTTTATTTCCTATCTTAAGGCAAGGAAGATGATCTCAAAAGGTTACATTTATCATCTCGTTCGCGTTAAGGATGCGGAGGTGAAGCTGCCTACTCTACAATCAATCCCCGTGGTCAATGAATTTCTAGATATTTTCCCAGATGAACTCCCAGGTTTTCCCCCCGAAAGGGAGATTGACTTTAGCATTGATGTGTTGCCTGACACTCAACCGATCTCTATCCTTTCATACAGGATGGCCCCGGCAGAGTTGGGAGAGTTGAAGGCGCAGTTGAAGGACTTGCTGGATTAGGGTTTCATTAGGCCTAACACTTCACCTTGGGGTGCGCTAGTCTTGTTCGTGCGGAAGAAAGACAGGTCGTTAAGGATGTGTATCAATTATGATAACAATTTTAAGTAAGGTAAACATCTATCAGGGTGATGAGTATAATTTGAGAACCCAATTATAGTGAAAGTGTGATAACCGTTTAGAATAATAAGGTATCGAGTGAGATAACGAGTTCTATCTTAAGTGGCACATAGAATAAAGCACGTTAATAATTCTTTTATTTAAACCATTATATTATCAACAACACAACAGAATATGATATGATGACTCCACACAATTAAATTCATATTGACAATCAATTCACCAAGTTATAATGGAGGCACAAATTGGCATGTTAAAGCAACACAACAAATTACGTAGAATGCATGCCTCACACAAGAAACCACAATCATTCCAACACCAAGATAACAACGAATAACCATACATAATCAAAATGCAGATGAATGATCGAAGAAAGAACAACGACCTTCAAATCAACAAGTTGTTCCAACATGGAATGTACAATGAAAATCACAACCGAGGTACCGCCTCGTATTCACATTGCACAATTTCAATCATAATCTTTCCTTATATCACCGCGTGAGCCTTACATTTAGTTTTAAAAATTATTTTTTCCGAAATAGCTACACGCGTTTTAGTCCACCTTATCTCACCGCGTGGCTTCAAGCGCACCTTATCTCACCGCATGCGTATCAACCCTTAGCCTAATACCACCGCATGCGTATCAGTTTCACAATACAATCACAACTCGCACCATAAGTACCCATATGCCACAACTTGCCACAAAATCAATAACACCAATATTTTCACAACAAATAGCACATGGCTCAACCACAATGTAAACAAGAATTTCAACAATAACAAAATGAATGGGAATGCTCAACAAGGAAGGTATCTCAACAATTAAAAACTTCGCCTCAATGTGATAAGGACTATTACTACTTCAACACTAGTAACTCAACAAGGTGATATTCCACGAAATAACAATTTCAATTAAAAGCGATTCAACAATTAAGAGGTAACAAGACAATAAGGAAGAAAATAACTTCAACTAAAGCATATAAGAGCAAAATAACAAGTAAGAGGTAGAACAAGTGCTAACAACGTTAAATAGAATATGTAAGAGTAGATTAATAATAAGAGATATAACATGTTATGACAATTCAATTAAAGGCATGGAAAGACTCCAGATAATCTAAATCGGTCAAATACCACATATAACTCGTGTACCTACTTTCACATAGCACAAATAGCACAATCAACCCAAATCCTAAGGGGTAGTTTCCCTCCCACAAAGTTAAGCAAGATACTTACCTCAACTAGGCCAACTCAACCCTCTGAAATAGCTTTTCCCCTAAATTTGCCTCCACGCGGCTCAAATCTAACAAAAATCAACTTAATAACATCAAACAATGCAAGAGAAACCAATTACAATAAATAAAGCTATGATCTTTACATTTTACCCCAAAAAGTCAAAAAAAGTCAACGCCGGACTCGGCTTGGATTCCGAATCCAAGCTTACCCAAGCATGCTCGAACAATACAAGCTCACACAAACAAAAGCCTACTTAATCGGAGTCTGATAGCTCAACCAATTCGCCTGAAACATCGCTCTTGGGTGTTCATAATCCAAGAGTCCAACCCATACTAGTTGGGTCCTTCTCCTGAAATACTCTTCCGAAACTCGCCAAATTCGAGTATGTTGTTCTCCTAATATAAGAGAATAAAATCCCAAAAGGAATCGGGAAATAAGTGCCACTAACTCATTTTCAATTTTTAAAATTTAGGACATAACCTTAGGTCCTGATTTAATGAATTAAATTAAAATCATGGATTAAAGCTTAAACCAAGGGAATGAATCAAAGAAAAATACTTAGGTTATGGTTTAGACCTTATCCCATGGAAGAAACTTGAAGAACAACTTTGAATTCTTGCAATCCCAAACTTTCAAGATGAGAAAAACTCCAATAACATTAATAGCCAAAAACGCTCAGCTATTCTACCTCGTTTCTTGTGGTAAATCATCCCGGAACTCGCTTGCGATACCTCCAATGGATTCCTCATGAAATTCTAGTCAAGTTAGGCTTTTGAATCACTCCATTTGACCTTATAATGAAGGATATATATTGGTTTCAATATTTGAAAATAGTGTAGATTTTTAAACACGAATTCAGTGGCAATTTCGTAATTAGTCTGAAAAATCTAGCAACCCAATTCTTAGTAAAATGACTATAAATTCCTCATACAATGTCGAAACTTGATGATTTCAGTTGCTATGGTTCCAAAACTACGATACTGATATAATGGTTTAGTCGAAACATGTATCAAAGACTGTTTGCTCAATATGGTAACCTTTATGCTCAAATCGACGTCGAAACCGAAAACAATTACCATACAAACCAAACTTATCCAAAACTCATCGGAATTTAACCAACATTTTGTGGACATGTCCATAATCATCGTACAAACTTACTGGAATAATTACAACCTGATTCCGAGTCTGTTGACCTAAAAGTCAAACCTTGCTCAACCTTTCCAACTTAAAGCTTTTAAAACGAGAATCATTCTTCCAAATCAATCCCGAACCGCTCGAAAATCAAAACCAACCAGACACGCAAGTCATAATACATAATTTGAGGCTACTCAAAGTCTCACACCACCGAAAGGAACGCTAAATCTCAAAATGACAGGTCAGGTCGTTACATTCTCCCCCACTTAAACATACGTTCGTCCTCGAACGTGTCAAGAGTCGTTCCAAAGCCATCAAATCGCCATATACCCTCACCATACACATAACCATGGGTGATCCCACGTCACCCTAATCCATATAAGCCTGACAACACTACCTAACAGAAGATCTTTACTTCAACCTTAGTCCATAAACCTTAAAACCCAAATCCCCAACATCCAGAACTCATTATATGACCACGATTCTTGCATTTATGCACCGTATAACTCTGAAAAAGCTGTATTAATCCATAACCATATCTCAAGACATAATCACATGGTATACCACATAACTCAAATACTCATAGCAATAACTTCCGACCGCAAATAGATGCTCGATAACCAACCCGACATCGATAACAAACCTCATATCTACTAAAATATTGTTCTAAACCTTCGTACACTGCCAATGATGAAAGAAACAAACAGAAACTCATAATCACCCATCAAATTAACAAGTCGTGGAGCTCTCTTGCCTAATAAGAACTTTAGCCAAAATCTAAGTCGACTAGTGACACATTTCTTGCAAACATACCTTAATCAAATCCGATGGTACTCATTTCAGGCCCAATAACCTCACCTCATCCCGTATAAGCTACTCGACCGACCTATCATACAAATCCTACTTAGAGCCACATACCATGCAATCCGTGCACTAACGAACAATAACTCAGATATACCCAATGATGGAAAGAGAATGGAAATGAAGAACTGCCAGCTCAACAAATACCACTACGAAGCGCAATGCTATCAATCCACCACACTAGGGGAAACATATCACACGAAATAAGCAAAAAGGATCATGTCTTAGCATAATGCCACAGCGATGCGTGACCCAATCCGACACCGATCTACTTGGTACGTTGAGCCATGATACTCACAATCAACAACAATAAGCATATCAACATCAAACACACGAAGCGCGTGACCATAACTATGGAGATATGGATATTACTATATATCAGAAATAGGATGACCATAACCAAGGCACAATCAACAATTCAACACCCCAATAGCAATCGCACTCGAATTTCGCTACAAAGCCCAAACATAACCGCATCGGTGTGCAGATAACTAACAGATCACAACCCATCGTAGCATAGGAGAGTAACACATGAGACATATAAGAACACGAATGTGATCCACCCTAACCGATAACACTCCACAATAACTGTATTGAGTAGATAAATCTTACCCGATTTATAACACATATCCTTATTAGACCTATTAGTAGCCTCCAAAATCAATTTGATCCTTCCGAAGTAGGTAGATAGCCTCCGAAAAGCCCACAATAACATATCTATTGTACATATCATCAGTTGCCAACCTCTTAACATACCTTCACCATTCACAACCATGGAACAATTTGCCTCGAGAACCCTCTTAGTCTTCAAATCCCTAGAATACTAGAATCTCCATATCTGACCACGACTACACTCTCACATAACTAACACATTCCTCACATACGGTCAGCCCACGAGAAGTACTTCTATAATTCTTTTGTGCCACAAAGAAAAATCTAGACATCAGTAGTTGTTCAACCAGGGATTACCGTAATACCAGTCAGGCATTCGCAAGTCGAAACACAGTGCGCCTTTTGGAGCGCGCACCATTCTTAGGTGGTATCAAATAATGCTAGCATTCTTCTAAACATTTGAAATCGTCCATGCTGTCTAGAACTTGTGATCCCATCCAGGCAAAAATTATAACAAGCAACATGTTTCCTATGTCAGTAGCAGACGTCTAGCTCAAGCCGTGGTCGACACTATCAAGAACTCTTCGAGGTCAGTCCGCACATCACCAAGTCATCAGAACTGAACTTCCCTAACTCAACCAAGTCATGCAAGCCGTCAAACCCAAGAGTATTGCCACAGAACGCTGGTGAAGCATTACCACACCAAAAGACCAGTTACCTTTGTTGCTATGGTGTCCCAACACCACCGAGCTGACCCATTTCGTCTAATCCTCCTCGACTTGTCTTCAGGTCAACACTTTCCCTTATCGGTACATAATGATCCTAAGTCAAAGTTCGTCGTGGAAGACCCTAGCACGAACCACATCACCCGAAAACCCATAAACCGATGTATTTCCTCTAGAGCACCCAACAATGCTGCAACTGAGATATCCACTCTGAAAAGACCTTCTATGAATCTGAAGATGTTTCTCTAACCTCTCTGATACTGGAATGTAGATTTTAGCAATGATACAGATATACCGCAAGTTCCAGCACCATCCCTTGAAAATCTCAGATCCTAGTCATGTACAATTTCGGGGAACCCCTCAACACTGCATATATACCTTAGACCCAAGACTGATATGACACTTGCCCATGCAATCTGATCGTCAATAGTAGACTCCCCCACGTGGCACAAAGTCATAGGGCACAACATCCAATAATCCACATTACCAACATTTATAAGCTCGTACAACACCAACCAGATACACGAACCAGTTGCATCCCACACTTGAACAACTGAAGATCTACCAACACGTCCGCGTCCTTAGTCTGGACAATACCTCGAGACAGTGATCGAGCATTTATGGACCCCTCGTAGCCCAATCACAACATTACAAACTGTCAGAGCATAGCTGATACTGAGGGCACAACGTCATATACGAGTGGATGTAAAGGGATATAAGATATATGCTTCAAGTTGAATCAATGTCGTACGACAAAGAATGATACAAATGGTTCCTAATAGTTCCGTAGCCTCTTGAAGATAAGTACAGATGTATCCGTACCGATATGCAAGACTCTACTAAACTTGCTTATGACTCGTAGCACCTATGAACCTAGAGCTCTGATAAGACTAGGTAAGCCTAACACATGCTGATTTAAGAACAGAATTGATCTATTTAATTATTTATCATAAATCATTAAATGACATACATAGCCGCAAGCAGCCAATAGTTATACATTTCCCAAAACTGGTAGTACGGAGTCATAAGCACTACTGAAACATACTAGAATTTCTAAACATAATACTATTTTGAATTACAATTTAACAGTAGTATAATGAAATAAGATGGTGACTCTGAGGCCTGCAAACGTTAAGTAGGTATACCTTGAAGTCTCCCGCCGCACAGACGCAACTCTCAACAACACGATCAGAATACCTGGATATGCATGAAAATGTGCAGAAGCATAACATGAGTAAACCACAACGATACCCATTAAGTATCAAGCCTAACCTCGGTAGAGTAGTGACGAGGCCAGATCAAGACACCTACTAGACATAGAAACTTGTTTAAGATATACATAAGCTAACAATGGAAAGAACATCAATGTAAGACCAAAGACGGAAAAATTATTGATTTACAACCAACAATAAGTAACAGAAACATCAATGGCAGCAAGTAGTAAACGAGTAATAAAGAAAGAACATAATCAGAACATCGATGAGATGTAGATGAACTCAAATAAGGAAAAACGGATGACAACTCAAATAATCAAATCTCTCCCAATGCATGGACTTACAAAAAGAATTACCCTGAGGCACCACACCTCATAAACTACAAGTCATGGACCACAATTTCCAAATCTTACACATATGGCACCTCGTGCCCATAATAACAATCACCTTCGCACGACAAAGCCCACGTGCTACCATGTACTTTGCAACTGTGATAAATACTAATTTGGATGAATGAAAGATGTATTTAAAAACCATAAAACACAATGACAATCTTGAGTAAAGTAAAGTGTCAAATGAAATAATGAGTTTATTTTAGAAATCAAGTAAAGTAAATAATATACCATTTATACGAAATAGAGTATCGGATGGGTTTAGTTCAGAAATCAATAAAATTGAGTAAAAGTATTTTTTTTTCAAATTAAGCAAAACATAAGTTAAATTAATGAATTAAATATAGAATTTGTTAAAGAAAAACATGATGAAAATTTTAAGTAAAGTAAACATCTATCAAGGTGATGAGCTGCCTTTTTTTCTTGGTAGCTTTAGATTTATAAATCTGTTTATGTATAGCTCGAAGAGATGATGTACTTATTTCATACCAGCTTTGTAAATTCTAAGTCTTAGAAGCTCATGATTTTTACTACCAGTCCTTGGGTTGTTGCATAAAAGTTCAGCTATGTCATCAATTATTTCTCAGTAAATCTCATTTGAATTGGATTATTGTTAATTAGCTTACCTGGCGGGTTGGGTTAGGTGCCATCACGAACAGTGGATTTTGGGTCGTGACATGTACACACTCGCCACCTCGTGTACATGTCTTCCACATAATTTAATTAGTGTAATTAAACCAAATCATACTGGGTAGTTTTCCCTCCACAAAGTTAGGCAAGATACTTACCTAATTTAGGCCAATTCATCATTCAAAAATAGGTTGTTCTTTAAAATTTACATTTGCTCGGCTGAATTCTAGCAAAAGACGACTTAATATTATCAATCAGCGGAAGAGAAACCAATTCCAATTAATAAAGTTAAGATCTTTACACAATTTCCAAAAGTCAACAAAACCCCTGACTCACTCGGTCAAGACCCCAGTCCAAAGGTAGATCTAAACTATCCATAATCCCACGAGTCCATATATGTGTTTTGTTTTCAAATTCGAGTCCAATCCGACTCTCAAATCTCACATTATCATTTTTCAAATATAAACAAAATCCCCCACTATTTACCTTTAAATTTCGTGGATTAAAGGTTAAATTTCATGAATAATCTGTCACGACCCAAGCCGGAGGGCCGCGACTGGCACCGGACCCTACTCAACGGGCACCGGCGTACCCTTCATCTAACTTTCCTTATTATCTATAAGGCTTGTCATATGCATATAATCTCGAACAATAATTATAATGATACGCACGTCATGCCACGATACGAACATACTTATATACATAATATGGCCAACAAGGCTGCAATGCAAAACCATAAAACAAAATACATACGTTTGCCGACAAGGCAATTCAACTGTACATAAGTCAACCCATCATTTGTCTATGCATAAATTGACATTTGTCTATGAGCCTCTACAAAAACGTACATAATGCAACCTACGTCGGAACAGGGCCCCGACATGCCCATAATGCTTACAACAAAATGCATACCAAGACTGTGGCAAGTCCGAAGGATGGATCTCGCCAATATCTGCTGAACTGGGTAGCCTACTGTGGTGGGCAAGCCTCGTCTATCTGTCTGCCTGGACCTGCAGCACGACATGCAGCGTCCACAAATAAAGGACGTCAGTACAGATAATGTACTGAGTATGTAAGATAGGAAACATAATGTAAAAACAATAATAAGCATCAGGATAAGATACATACAACCTGTACCATCTGAATGCCTCTGAGGGCGACTAACCATGTCATGCCTGACATGCATATGCATATACATATATTTATATCCTTTTGAAAATCATCATATACATATATACGCCTCTGTGAGCCTCATCATCATCTCATACATATGCCTCTGTGGGCCTCCTCATTATCATACCCAACTGGTCTGTGGTTGCACAATAGGTGCCATACCCGGCCGACTATAGCGCGGCTCGGTAGAGTAAAATAGCTGTCGACTATAGCGCGGCTAAGTAGAGTAAAACATATACATATGTATAGTTGCACAATAGGTGCCATACCCGGCTGACTATAGCGCGGCTCGGTAGA